>JARYGA010054212.1:0-53486 GCA_030545235.1 Helianthus tuberosus
GAAAACTTGTTATTGAAAAATTATATTTTCTGGAAAAATATTCATAAATCTGCTGTTTAAGTGTTGTTTGCTACAGATTTTTATCAAAAACCTAAGTTAGATTGTTTGTTTATGCTTTAAACCGGGTTTTTAGTGAAAATCTAGTGTATTTTCGTGTTTCGGAAATTTATCGGTGATCGGAAAACTCATCGGAAACTTCATGTTCTTGGATGTGTTCTTGAAATATTCATAGGTGTTCTTGTTATAAACTGAGCATTAGATCTGATAAGTTATTTAAAACAAGTTTTGAACTTAAAATAATATTACTTGACTTTTGTGTGTAAAAGTTGATAATTGTCACAGTCTGTTTCGTTGAAAATAAGAAGTAACATACATACTTGTGTCAGGGTTAAATATCTTTGTGTCTCTTCTTATCCTTGACTGATCAGGAGATATTTTAAATATCTAAATCCACTGACTTTTATCCAGTTTTGACGAAACACACAGCCGACGAATCACATCTGTTTCGTCGCAACACCTTTGTCGAATCAAACGTCTGTTTCGCCACAACATCTTTGACGAAACAAATTCTGTTTCGCCACGAATCACAATTATCACAAGTCTGTTTCGTCGTCATTCATTCAGACGAAACAAACCTGTTTCGTGAACTCTGTTTCGTCGAAAACAGATCTGTTTTAAACAGAAGACTTATATCAGTTTGCTTACTGTTTGTTTTCAAGAAATTTGTGCAGGTACTATCATATATACATCAAATATGAGTTGTACTAGTCCATGGGATTGGAGTATGGATTCTAGACCACGTGAAGATCCGACGTCCGCAGCAGCGTGGGTGAAGAGTGTTTATGGTCAACCAACTATAAGTGCCGGACAATGGGCTTTGGCATCCAATCAGAACCAAAATATTCAAAATCTTCTGATTAGCGAGAGCGAAACGGGTAGCAACAATCGCCCGCCAAAGTTGAATCATATGAACGAGTTTCCATCATGGAAAGGTCGTTTCATTACATATGTTCAAGGTCAAAGCACTGATATGTGGAGGTGTTTCATTACTCCACGCAATGATGCTCTTGAAGTAGCAGCATCAACGGCCGAAGGTTTTACTAACATGCAGGAAAATGACAAGAAAGCTTATGAATTTGAGAAAAAGTCATTTGCTGTTCTTACTCAAGCACTTCATAAAGATATCTATCATCAGTTTTCTTATAGTAAGGACACTAAATCCTTATGGGATTGTTTGGTGACAAGAGGAGAAGGAAACGCAGCTTCCAGAAAGACACGGCATGATTTATTAAAGAAAGAGTTCGAATCGTTCCAGTTCTTGGAAAACGAAACTCTAAATGATATGACCACACGGTTTTATCATTTGATTAGTGAGATGTATGCCTATGCTGTTACTGCAAGTCAAAAGGAAGTTTGTGCATGATTTGCTGATTCTCTACCACCAAAGTGGAGTCCATACATTGAGCTTCTTAAACATACAGGTATTCTAGATGCTGAAACTATAACTATCTATGAATTTGTACAGAAGCTGGAATATAAAAATGATGAAGAAATCCGAAAAGCAAAACGCATTGCTGCTCCTCAGAATGTTGAAATGTATAATGGTGGAGGTTTTGATCCATCAGCTAGTCTGAGGCAACCAAAGTTACAAACGGCGTTTGTATCTGATACAAACTCTTCTCCGTTTCCTCAACAAACTCAGACTTATTCTGGAGGAGGTTTTATTCCTTTTATACCTCCAGTAACTACTCAACCTCAAGCATATTCAGGAGGAGGTTTTAATCCATCACTACCAGACCCTCCACAACAACAACAAGTCCAACAACAACAACAACAACAACAGCAAGCTCATTATACCAACAATCCTCCAACTCCAAATCCTAACACAGTCAAAGTTGATACATCAAACCTCTCAAATGTTAGCATTGAAGTAGCAAAGGAACATATGGAACTTGTTAATACCATGGTCAGTGCTTACTGCGGTTTGGTCGCCGGTCAAATTGGAAACATCAATTTAACCAACGAAGACTATCTACAAATTAACCGTGATGAAATGGAGTTGATGGACATAAAGTGGGCATTCGCAAGTGCTGTTAGAAGGGCGAAGGACTTTATGGTTCGAACAGGAAGAAGTTCTTTGGAAAGCAAACAAGATACAAAGTACGGTTTTGATAAAGAAGCAGTTACATGCTTCAATTGTGGGGAAAAGGGTCACTTCAAACGTGAGTGCACTCGACCAAGCAGACAAGGCAATCAGAACCCATTCCGTAATCAGACGAGTACTTCAAATGCTAATCAAGACAATCGTGGAAAAGGGATAGTGGCTGTAACCAACACCACTAACCAGAATCAGTCTGGACCATCAAATGAAAGTCGTGCATTAACCGTACAAGCTGATGAAGGGTTTAATTGGTCTTTACAACTTGGGGAAAGTGATCAAGGTAAAGGAGGAACGGCGTGTTATGCTAAGATTATCAATCACATCAAGCACGTTCATAAGGAAGAATTTTCTGATAGTGACGACAGTTCTGGTCATACCGGGAGTTCTGATGAAGAAAGTTCTACTTCGAGTTCTGAATCTGATGTGAGCAAAGAAGCAAGTTCTAATCTTGATAACTTATTGAATGAAGCAGAAGAGTTGAAATGTCAGAAATCAGTTCTGATCAAGAAGGCTGAGGTAGTATCTAAAGAAATGGAGAAATTCTTTTCTGAAGACGGATCTTTCTCTTATCAGACTGCCTTTATGACAAATGTCTCAGATTCTACAAGCCAGGTAAAATCTGAAATTCTTATCAACTGTAGAGATTGTGAGTATATGAAAAGTGAATTTGATAGAATAAAGCTTCACTGTGATTCGATTCATATTCACAATCAGAATTTAGTTGTTGAAATGGCTAAATGCAAAGAATCGAATATGGCTTTGATTCGAAACGAAAAAGAATTTAAATCTATGATTGAAATTCAAAAGAAAAATGTTTCCGAAGTGACAAAAACTGTTTATCATAAACAAGTTAGTATAAATGAATACATTAACATTGTTGAGGAAACTAAAAAGGAACTAGCCATTGCCAGATGTGAGCATGATGCAATCAAGCAAAAATTGGAGAGTTACTCTAACTCCCGATTTGTGCTCGATCACATTATTGATGTTCAACAACTAAAGGGAAACAAGAAAGGTGTTGGGTATAAGAAGTGTCCGCCCCCTTTGAGACATGATTATACTTATATGCCTGATGAAGAAGAAATGCCACGGTTTGAATCCAGTGTGCCTCTTAATTATGAGGAAGTAACTACTGGCCTAGGGTTCAAATCGGACAATTCTCCAAGTACAAATTCTGAGCAAAAAGAGTCAACATCCACGAAACAAGGTCCTCCAACCATTGAGGACTATGAGTCGTCGGATGATGAATCTGAATCAGAAGTGAGTAATCAGGATAAATCACTTGACAAACTTAAAGGAGTAGATGTTCCAATTGAGAATCATATTCTGTGTGATCCTCCTACTCCTGCTGTTCAACCAGTTGTCCAACAAGTGATAGATCCTGTCAAGAATGACAAGAAATCTGTGTCTACCGTTAAGAGTAATAACGTGTTGTACACTTTGGTTGGTGATCCTAAAATCTATTCAGATCACGATTTCCCAATTAAGAATGTCAATCCATCTTCGATTGATCAAGTTTTTGAAAATAATACAAACAAGTTTTTGGGACAGACAATTCCAAAAGCTGAAATCAAGAAACAATTTGGAAATCAAAAATCACCTTCAAAGCAACAACCTATTGCTTCTAATGGTAAACAATCAGATCAACGAGCTAAAGTGTCAAATGTTTCTAAATCAAAATTTGAAACAAAAGGAGCTCGTTATCAGAAGAAAAACAACAATGTCAAATTTGTGGAATCGAGGGGTACAGATAAAATTGAGACTTTTGCTAACAAGTCAAACACTGATTTTGTACAAGTCAAAATTTTAAAACGTGATAGTCAAAACAATTACACTCAACATTCAAACGGGTGTGATGAAAAAGCTAGTACCTCGGGTTATACAAATTCGACATCTGATCGTCGATCCATTTCTCCTAAGTTTGTTGAAAGGAGAACGTGTTTTAAATGTGGAGAGTTTGGGCACATCATCAAAGATTGTGCTAACACTCCGAAAGCGAAATTTGTTGAAAGAGCATCACCTGAATCGATTCACCCTAAATGTCGTCCTGTTTCACCTAAACATGATAAAAGAACTATTAAAGAACAGGAATCGAAACAACGACATCAAAATGTGAAGAAAATAGAAAAGGCTTTAAAACCTAAGGTCAATTCTGTTCCAAGGGAACCAAGTTCACCTGTAAAATCAGAAATTTCAAAATTTGTTTACAAAACTCAATCTGGTAAACAAAAACAAACTTGGAAACCTAGGAAGAGTGAAGGTTCAGGGGGAGCTGTTTGTTTGGAAAACCATCAACAAATCGAGATCACTATTCGTGATGCTCAGGGACGACCCAAGACCACTTTGGCTTGGGTCCCCATCCTTAACTAATCATTGGATGATATGTGCAGGATGTTCCAGGAGGAATTATCAATAGTCATTGGATTGTTGATAGTGGGGCATCCAGGCACATGACGGGCGATTTACGGCTTCTATATGATGTGAGAAACATTAAAGGAGGCTATGTCGCTTTCGCTGGAGACAAAGGCGGTTACATCACTGGAGAGGGAATGATTTCCAATGGTGTGGTATGTTTCGATAAGATCAATTATGTTCGTCAAATTGATCATAATCTTCTCAGTGTGTCGCAAATCTGCGATAAAAAGTTCACCGTGCATTTTGATGATGCCGGTTGTTATGTGCTTAAACCTGGTTTCAAAATTCCTGATGAATGGATTCTCTTATCGGCTCCAAGAATCAATGATCTTTATGTTCTTGATATGAGTCAAGCGATTACGACTTCTGCACAAGTCACATGTTTTGTCTCAAAAGCCACGGAGAAGGAGTCTATATCTTGGCACAGAAGAATGGGACACATTCACTTGAGAAAAATGAACCATTTGGTAAACAAAAATCTTGTGAATGGCGTACCCGTGAGAAGTTTTCATCTACAAGATATCTGTGTTTCGTGCCAGAAAGGGAAACAAACAAAGAAGTCTCACCCTTTGAAGAAAATCAACACTGTTGGCATGCCTCTCGAACGTCTTCATATGGACCTCTTTGGACCTATGAGACACAAATCAACGTTCGGAGATGTGTATTGTTTAGTAGTTACTGATGACTACTCTAGATTTTCTTGGGTAGCTTTTATGGCACACAAGAGTGATACTCCTCAAATCCTCAAGGATCTTCTTACAATGTTGGAAAATCTCTACTCGTTGAAAGTTAAGAGGATCAGAAGCGACAATGGAACTGAATTCAAAAACCGGATTATGGACGAGTTCTGTACTTCTAAAGGCATTCTTCATGAATACAGTTCTCCTTACACTCCACAACAAAATGGTGTCGCGGAGAGGAAGAATCGGACGATAATTGAAACTGCAAGAACGATGCTGGTAGAGTCGGCGTTTCCTGTTCAGTTCTGGGCAGAGGCTGTGTCGACTGCTTGCTACACATTAAATCGAGTTCTTACGGTTAAGAGACATGGCAAGACTTGTTTCGAACTTCTACAGAAAAGGAAACCAGATCTTTCAATTCTAGAACCTTTTGGTGGTCCATGCACTATGATTGATCCGGATGGAAAGTTTGGCGCGAAAGCTATTGAGGGTTTCTTCCTTGGATATGCTACTCCAAATTTTCGTGTTTGGAATCTGACTACCAAAAAGATTGAACTATGGAGTGAAGTACGGGTTCAGAGATATACAGATCCTGTTAAAGCTCCAGGTGATCCTTGGATGTTCGATTATGATGGGCTATTCGACTCCTTTGACCTGCCAATTTTTGATGAAGATTCCGTAGCTGCTAGAATGATATTTGATAGTGACAATGCTGCTGAGTCGTCATTAGTTAGACCTGTTGTTGTTAACTCACAAAGTTCTAATTCGTCTAACAACACGGTTCAAAATGAGGAAGTTGAGAATGCTACTGAATACAATGAGTCATCAGAAGAAGATGAAGAAAATTTGGATGCGACTGAAGGCACTAAATCTCCAGTTGTTCCAGTTCAGGGTATTTCTGTTGATACTCCTCATGTGCAAGTCGATGATACTGCTGAAGGAAATGCATCCACTTCTACGCATATTCCAGGTGTAGAGTTGGTTGTTGATCTTAATATTAACAATTTGGGTGTTAATGCTCGTGTTCCTGAAAATCCTGAAATGAGGATACACGATACCCATCCACAGCAGAATATTATAGGAGATGTCCAACAAGGTGTGCAGACACGTAATCAGCTGAGAAACAACCAGAGTGCTGGTTTGTATTCAGCTATTAGAGAATCTGGTCTTCAAAATGATTGGTCTTTCGCGTGTTACGTTTCACAAGAAGAACCAAAATCTTATAGGGAAGCTTTAAAAGATAATTCATGGGTTGAAGCCATGCAGGACGAACTGCAGCAATTTCAAAAGCTTGGTGTTTGGAAGCTTGTTGAAAAACCGGAGAATTACAAGAAAATTGGAACACGATGGGTTTTTAAATGCAAGAAAGATGATCGTGGAGTTGTTATTCGCAACAAAGCGAGACTGGTTGTTCAGGGCTTTCGTCAGATTGAAGGCATTGACTACAATGAAGTTTATGCACCTGTTGCACGTCTGGAAGCTATTCGAATCTTCTTAGCTTATGCTTCTTTCAAAGGATTCAAAGTTTACCAGATGGACGTTAAAAGTGCTTTTCTTCATGGTATTGTTCAAGAAGAGGTGCATGTCGAACAACCTCCAGGTTTTGAAGATCCTATTCACCCTGATCGGGTTTGGTTGCTCAACAAAGCTCTTTATGGTCTACATCAAGCACCTAGGGCTTGGTACGCAACCTTATCAAACTATCTTCTGGAGAATGGATTTAGACGAGGTCTTATTGATTGCACACTCTTTATCAAAGAACAAGATGAAGATCTTCTGCTGGTGCAGGTATATGTTGATGATATAATATTTGGGTCTACTAATGATTCTTTGTGCAGGCAATTCGAACGTGTTATGCAAGAAAAATTCGAAATGAGCGCTATGGGAGAGATGAATTTCTTTTTGGGCCTTCAAGTTCAACAAACAAAGTCTGGGATATTCATCCATCAGACAAAATATGTTGGTGACATTTTGAGCCGATTCCAAATGTCAGATGCAACGCCCATTGGTACCCCACTTCCGCAGAATCACGGGATTACTCCGGATTTGAAGGGAGAAAGCATCAACTCCTCGTACTATCGTGCCATTATCGGATCTCTCATGTATCTTACCGCTTCGAGGCCTGACATCATGTACCCAACATGCTTGCTAGCAAGATATCAAGCAAACCCGAAGGCCTCTCATCTGTCAGCTGTCAAAAGGATTCTACGCTATTTGAAGGGATGCCCAGACTTAGGTCTTTGGTATCCTAGGGATGATAGTTTTGAATTAATTGCATACAGTGATTCTGATTTCGGTGGTTGCAAAATCGATGGCAAATCAACAACAGCAGGATGTCAGTTCCTAGGAAATCGACTCGTCACGTGGCAGTGCAAGAAGCAAACGTGTGTTGCTACATCAACATGTGAAGCAGAATATATTGCTGCCTCTAGTTGTTGTTCTCAAGTTCTTTGGATACAACAACAAATGCGCGACTACGGTTTAGAATTCCTATCTACTCGTATTTTTGTTGATAATAATGCTGCCTTGCAAATCACTAGAAATCCTGTGCAACATTCTAAGACTAAACACATCGACATTAAATATCACTTTATTCGTGATTGTTTTGATAAGAGGTTAATCGATGTCGTTCATGTCCCCACTGATCACCAACGTGCCGACCTGTTTACAAAAGCTTTTGATAAATCACGTTTTGATTATCTACTTTTGGTCAATGGTATTAAGGTGATACCCGAGTAAACTTCTTTGGCTGATCATTTTTGTAAATATTTTCTTTATAAACTTTGAAAATTCAAAAAGATTTTAGTTTTCGTAAACTTTGCGAATTTTAGGGGGAGATGTCAAGAAAATACAAAAACATTGCAAAAGTTCAAAATCCAAAAAGATGTCTTTACTTTCTGTCGTTTCGTAATACAAAAACATTGCAAAAGTTCAAAATCCAAAAAGATGTCTTTACTTTCTGTCGTTTCGTTTGAAAAATTTAAAAAAATTCAAAAACAATAGAAAAACCAAAAATGAGTTTCTTGGATAAAGGAAAATGATGAAATTCACTGGTGTGGTCGGTCAATGTGCTCAAAATGCAAAATAAAAAGAAAAATGATAAGTATCTCTACTAACGATGTATCGGTAGGCTCACAATCAGACTAAAATGTGCAGGATGATACAAACCTAACAGACTTCAAGTCAGGTGGGAACTGCTCATTGGCATATGGTCTTAGTACCGAAATCTCGTTTGAGAGATTGCCGAGATCTGAAATATTCGGTCTTTATGCTGATTATCATCTGGGTATCATGGTTGTATCAAACCGTAAAAATAACGGAGACGAAGTCTAAGATCTTCCATGATACTATACATACGTGTACATATTGCATACGACCTCAATAAGTGATCAACAATCACATGTCCAAACAAAATAAGTGATAAATTATCACAGATTCTTTGCGGGAGTCAAGTTCGTCTCTCTGCTGTACGGAAGTACTGACCTGTTCACGGACTTGCTCCTGTGCCCTCATGCATCTGAAAATCAAGTTCCTCATCAATAAGTGATTTTATCACATAGGGCTTGTTTTCAATCAAAATAAGTGAGTCTCTCACATTTTTATACGGTCAAACAGATGATAAACGGTATACTCACCGGTAAGATGAATTCTCGTGCATGCCTTGATACGGGAATGTGTCGTGAGTGGATTTACATCGACTTGTAAGTATAATCCTTACCGTTAATCGTATCTCTTAAATTATGATTATGTCTGATCAGTTTGAGCTTATGTGGACCACAATACCGATAATCGAGGTAGTATACTTATCCAGAGCTTTAAACAGAATCAAAATCATGTTGACTAAGACCGTAAGCTGGTATGATTCCTTGTCCTTGAGATTTGCAAAAAGATTGCACTTGTACAGTTGTTTAGTGTTTTTAACAGTTTTCCGCATTTTCATTTAGTTTACCGTACTTTAAATTTGTTTTTAGTATATTTGTGTAAAGTTCGTTCTTGATTAAGCCGAAGTTGTTGCTTGGTGTTTTCTACCGGAAGCCGGAAACCTTCTTCATAAAAACGTTCTTGCATTTGAAAATTCAAACTGAATGGAATTGTGTTCATAATCTGTTTTGACTGAAAAATATTTCCAGCCTGTGTTACTATTTTGACTGCAAAATATTTCCAGCCTGGGTGTTGCTGTTTTGAAAAATCTGTTGGTGAAACAGACCTGTCAACGAATCACAAGTGTTGACGAATCAACATAGTCGACGAATCAGACCAGTCGGCGAATCAAATCTGATTCGTCATAACAGACGACGAATCACAGGAGCCCAATTCTGTTTCGTCATGGGCTAAAAGTTTAGGCCCAAGTTCAAGCCCAAGTTCTGTTTCGCCAGGCCCATTTCTGTTTCGTCGAATTCTCTGATTCGTCGAGACAAGGCGGTGTATAAAAAGATCTCACTTGTTCACTTTTTCAAAACAACAGTTATCTTCTTCTTCACTCAACAAAAACACCAAACCTACGGTTACTCTCACAAATCGTTCAAAACATCAGTTTTTAGTCAAAATTTTACAAAATTCAAAGGTAGAAACATGTTCTGATTCTCATTCCGAACATCTTGAACCGTCGGGTTTTTCATCTGAAAACCTTTAGAAACTCCTTTGAAACCGTTGTTTTCTTTGATTAAATATGTGTTGTTGATGCATGTTGTTGTGTTTTACTTCTAATCTGATAGATTTAGGTTTATCATTGTTTGATTTGCTTTGATTTGGATATGGTTTTTATCATAAAAACAGGGGTTTGTTTTTGAAAATGGTATTACCTGTTTTTACAAAGGTTTTTGTTCGGAAAAACATTTATGGGTGTTTATAGATGGGTTGGGTAAACAAAGATGATTGAATGTGTTTATGATCATATCTGATGTGTGTTTAAACCCATTACGGCGAAACTGAACAAAACCCCCAAATTGACGAATCTGATTTAACCCTAATTTTGGCGAATCAAAACACATACGACGAATCAGACGACGAATCAAACATGACGAATCAGAATGGAACGAATTAGACTCGACGAATCAAAAGTCGACGAATCAAACCAGTCAATGGTCAAACCTCTGTTTCGTCGTTCAATGTTCTGTTTCGTCGTTGAACCTCTGTTTCGTCGTCAATGCCTTAGCAGTTTTCTGATGTTGCTGTTGGTTCACAGTAGACATGTTTATATCAGTTATCTGTTATGTGAATACATGAAAGTGTATTCATACATGTCTAAATGCTATGTTATGTAAATTGTGACTTATTCTGGACATTTTCATGTACAGATGGCTCCTAAAGCACAGCAAGAAAAGGGAAAACGCAAGAAGGCGATCAAGAAAGAAAACAAAACCGAAGAAGAGATTATGTCAGAGAAACGCCATAATCAAGTTGCATTTTTGGATCCGGAAGACAAGCTCGTTGAATTTAAAGATATGACGAAGTGGATCAGGGAGTCACGCATCAATTATGCTGTTACATATTCGACACCCGTCTACAAATCTCTCATTAAAGCGTTCTGGGATTCTGCAAACGTTGTTCAAATCGATGGAAAGGATATTATCAGAGGTCGTGTTAATGATCAGTATGTCGTTGTTACTCCGGAGATATTGAATGAAGTTCTTCAATTACAAGATCAAACGAATGCACCTTATTCAATACCAATCATGTGTTCGAGAGGCTGTTTACTAAGGATGAAATGCAAAGGAGATCTTTTCGTCAAACAGATCAACAAAGGTGATCTTCCATTAAGATACAAGTTTTTATTACATGTGCTTATTCAGTGTCTCAGCAATAGACGATCTGGATATGATATGGCGGGAGATGATCTTGTTGGGTTCATGGTTGCTTTAGTGTTAAACAAACCGTTTAGCATCTCGAAGTACATTTTTAGCAACATGAAAGAGAACATGACAAGGACTGGTAGTAGAACCACAGGGAACAAGTTTTGGATGTATCCACGGTTTCTACAAATGATAATGAATGTTCAGCATCCAGACCTTCCGAAAGCTGAAAATGATCTGTTGAGAATAGAGGCAATGAATTTAAACTCCTTACGACTAATCAAGACTATGGCTGCCAAAAGATACACAGAAAGTGTTCCTCCAAGGAAACTTTTTGGAGCTCTAGTGAATCCTGATTATGTTGCTCCGGCAAATGACAAATGGCGTCATGAAGACAGCGAATCAGACAATGAAGAACCTGAGTTGGAAAGGTTAAGGATAGAAAAATTTGGTCCTGACCCAGTTGATTCAGATGAATCTGGTAGTGATGATGATGAAAGTGGTGGAGATAGTGATGCAGGTGATGCAGGTGCTGTTAGTGCTGCTGTTGGAACATCAAGCAAGGGTGCTGTTTCTGGTACATCAGATAGTAGTTCATCAGCAAGTGGTGATGATGGAACTGATTCGAGTTCTAGTGATCATATCGTTGAACCTGGTTATGAAAAGTATATTGATATACGTGGAGTAACAAGGTACAGAAAGATTAGAACAGAGGATGACCCAGAGTATGTTCCAGAAGATCCTGAAGGTGAAAGGAGAACAAAAAGAAGAGCAGAGAAAGCTGTTGAAGTACAAAAGAAGAAGTCTAGGAGATATCTGAGTACTTATTCTCGGAAATCTGGGCCTCAGGAGTCTTCGTCCATTCCTCAGGAACCTGTACAATCTATTCCTCAGGAGCATGTGCAAGAAATTCCTACTGTAGTTACTTCAGCTACAGAACCTCCAGTTGCTCCAGTTGTTACACCAGCTACTGCTACTCCATCTGTTGGTCCTCAGGAAGTTCCTATAAGATCTATGGCTTCAGCAATCAGGGCAACTACTTCTGAAATCAGTGCTGAACGTCACAGGACATTTGCTGGATTTTCTCAAGATGAAAAGATCAAATATCTGTTTTCTACACTTGAAGCGGCTGCTGATCGTCTTCAAAGGCAATCTCATTTTGGAAATCTCACGAAGCATGACCAACTTAAACAATCTGTGGAAATCAACAATTTGAAGTCAATGGTTGGTAATCAGCAAACAGTTATAGAGCGACAACAAAGTGAAATTGATGCGCTTAAAGCTGAAAATGCTCGCTTGAAGGCTATTGATGAAGAGAAAGAGAGACGGCTTGCTATTCTGTGGGACTATCACTGTAAACAACAAGAGGTTCTAAAGAAAAAGGATGATGATACGGAAGATCAAGGAAATCCTGATACCTCCGGAACATCACAGAAACAGCCAACCACACTTTCTTCTGAAGTTGTTGAAGTTCAACCTACCGTTGTCGAATCATCTCAAGGAACATCTACTGGAAAAGTACAACAGATAGAAGGTACTTCTTCTATATTTAGCAGTGCTGATATTGCTCTACAAGCTGTTCATCCATTTACAGGAGAATTACTTGAAGAAGGGGAGTTGATAGAAGATCTTTCTCCGGAGCAATTAAGTATTTTACAGTCTATGAGAGAAGTAGATGATGCTGAAATAGACAAAATGTCTACTGAGACTGATACAACGAATGTTGAAGAGATTGATGAAATTGTGATTGAAGGTGACGCACCAAAATCAACCTATGTCAGAGAAGATGGTACTGAATTTGCATCATTTGATGAAAATTGGATGAAAGAAAACATTGATGACATAGACGAGCACTTGAAGAATCGGAATTCATCTGAAAAAGACACAAATGCTTTTGCTGAATGGAGACAACAGTTTTTATCTAAAGTGTCCAAGCCGTTACCTGAAAAAGCTCAAGTAGACTATCTGCAATTTGAAAAGAAGCCAAGTGGAAGGATTCTTTGCTAGATGTATGTTCAAGATATTCACTGCGTTGCTATTAAACGTGAATATGGAATTCTGTATTTCAATTCATTACTGAGCATTCTTTCCTTACCATTTTATGATGTCTCTGCGTTGACAAGGCTTCAGCTTCTAAATCGTGAAAAATACGATGGCGCTACTTTATTTGAGCGTCTGGTGAAAGTAAACAAGAAATCAGGGTGGAAGGATGAATCCTATAAGCCACAGTTTCCTGTTTATAAACCGATCAAGTTTACTCTTGATCCGGACACCAACACTTGCAGATATAAACTTGTTTATCAGCCACCGAGGGTAGTAGATAAAATCCCATTGATGCCAATGAAGCAGGATTTTCTGGAAGACATGGCATTGTGGTGCTACGACTCGGATACTCATGAAGCTGTTATCGTGTTTAGAGATGGTCGTGCTAACTACAGAATGTTGGATCCGATGTGGATCGTCAACATGTCTGAAACTGATATTGGAAGATTATATCGTCATGATATTTTCTATGAAGACCAAGATGCACGCCAAGCGTTAAAGTTTCAGAGAGTAGCATGTTTTTGCTACTACAGGGGTATTCATTCGGGCAGTACGTGGTCCGAACAACACTGAAGGAAGAGTAGAAGACCAAAGACGAGTAACAGACAAGGGGGAGTTTGTTGATGCATTTTTTAGTGTCTGTAACTAGTCTTGTTTAACGATGTATTTTGAATGGTCTTTTATTAATTATCGAGTCTGTATGTTATGTTGACCAAGTCAGATATCCTCCTATCTACTTGTGTACAACTTATTTGTCTCTTTTGGTATGTAATGTATTATGAACAATGCATGTTGCATTTAAGGGTAGTTTTGTCATTACTATGTTTATATGTTGCTGATTGTTACTGTCTGATAACAGGAACAAACACAACAGTTGCAGTCCTCGACGAATCAGACTTGATTCGTCGGAACACTTCATGGCGAATCAGACCTGTGTTCAAGTTTCTGTTTCGTTTGAAGGTCATGACGAATCAGGGGTGGAAGGATGAATCCTATAAGCCACAGTTTCCTGTTTATAAACCGATCAAGTTTACTCTTGATCCGGACACCAACACTTGCAGATATAAACTTGTTTATCAGCCACCGAGGGTAGTAGATAAAATCCCATTGATGCCAATGAAGCAGGATTTTCTGGAAGACATGGCATTGTGGTGCTACGACTCGGATACTCATGAAGCTGTTATCGTGTTTAGAGATGGTCGTGCTAACTACAGAATGTTGGATCCGATGTGGATCGTCAACATGTCTGAAACTGATATTGGAAGATTATATCGTCATGATATTTTCTATGAAGACCAAGATGCACGCCAAGCGTTAAAGTTTCAGAGAGTAGCATGTTTTTGCTACTACAGGGGTATTCATTCGGGCAGTACGTGGTCCGAACAACACTGAAGGAAGAGTAGAAGACCAAAGACGAGTAACAGACAAGGGGGAGTTTGTTGATGCATTTTTTAGTGTCTGTAACTAGTCTTGTTTAACGATGTATTTTGAATGGTCTTTTATTAATTATCGAGTCTGTATGTTATGTTGACCAAGTCAGATATCCTCCTATCTACTTGTGTACAACTTATTTGTCTCTTTTGGTATGTAATGTATTATGAACAATGCATGTTGCATTTAAGGGTAGTTTTGTCATTACTATGTTTATATGTTGCTGATTGTTACTGTCTGATAACAGGAACAAACACAACAGTTGCAGTCCTCGACGAATCAGACTTGATTCGTCGGAACACTTCATGGCGAATCAGACCTGTGTTCAAGTTTCTGTTTCGTTTGAAGGTCATGACGAATCAGACCTTGATTCGTCATATCCTGACGAATCAGACCTTGATTCGTCATGTTTTGGGCTGTTCCAGGCCCAATATCTGGCCCATGTTCAGATTCGTCAAACATTTCTGTGTTTCGTCGACATCTGTGGCCCAGGGACTATATAAGCAACACTTTGTGTTCATTTGAACTCAGAGATAAGAAAACAGACCATAGTAACAAAACTCTGCCAAAATTTAGTCTGAACTGTGTTTGTATCAGTTGTAAAGGTTCTTATCCCGTTAATCAATCGAGTGTGTATCATTGATTAATCCGTGTTGTTTTTATTGCTATATATGTTTGATTTGGCATAGTTACGTGGATTCCGCACGCGTAACCGTGTTTACTATAAACAAGAGATTCGGTTCGTAATCGATCCTCAGATTTCGGGACCTACAATGGTCACTTGCAACCCATGTAGTACTCTCGTGGATATAAAAACTGTGACATTCCGCCTTTTTCACACTTTCCTTATCTAGAAAGTTGTATTCGCATTTCTATTTTTAGCAACTTGTAACCGCATTTCATTTCCAAACTTGTATCCGAGAATTTGATCATAATGCAATTTCATATCATTATACATACATGTAATATTCACATTCAATCGTTTTATGCAATCAATCGTCAAGTACGTGTTTACATTCAAAACCGAGACTTATTATACGCTTGAATTATCAATCATACTTACATGATACTCATCACATGCTTTCAAACGCGTTCTATAATTGAAAACAAGCTAAAATACAAGTAAATGACATAAAATAACCTAAAAACCAAGTGCAGGGACCAAAAGGGAACACAAAGATTGGGAAACATAACCCGTCGCGCCACGCGACGAGGAGTGGTGTGACTGGTCGATCCGCAGCAAGTTTTCTTCTACAATCGGGTTTCACCCTTTTCCACCTCTTTTTACCTCCAATCACCTTCTAACCTCTTTAAAATCACCTTCTAACCTCTTTAAAACATAAACCCTAATTTTCCCCTATAAAACCAAGCCTCCTCTAACATATTTTCACTTTCCACAACTCTAAATTACTCCTAAACACTCCAAAATCATCAAGAAATTCTCTAAGTTGGGCAGAAAGTTTCAAGTGTTCAAGTGAGCTTTCAACTCACTTCTCCTACTTTTTCTTCTTGTTTTCCTCTTTCATTCCACTTGGACAAACACTAGGAATGTTTCCACAAGATTACCATGGTAAACTAAGATGGAACATCATTACATTTGAGGTCCAAAGTCGGATTTAAATTATGCTTTTGTAAAACTTTTATCCCTTATCACTTTTGCTTATCTTTCAGGGATAGACATAAACCCAACTATGTTCCCAACTAATTTGCATGTTGAGGGCTTGAGTTGAGGTGTTATTCCATAAAGTTTGAGGTTTAAACACCTCCATAACAACTAACCTAAGTCACTAAACAACTTCCTAGTCACAAAGTGAACAAGACTACACCAAGTCTCCAAACGCTATCCATGTTTTGGAATGCATTAGTCTAGTCAAGTCACTTGGTTGTTTAAGTGATTTAGATGAATACCTAACTAAGTAGCTTTTAAGAATCAAAGTAAGCCAACCCCACACCTCGTCTCCAACATTTGCCATGTTGGGTATGTACCTTCTTAGCAATCTAGTAACTTAAAAATTTACATTCTTCTATGTCATGACCATCCGTATCATCCTTGTGATGATTTGTGTATTGGCGAACCTTAGGGTTCATGGATTCATCCAACCCATGCATGACATTACTTGACTAATCTAACAATGGACTACGAACTAAATGATTATATATATGCTTTGGTTCAATTAAGAACCAACACGAGTTGTGAGAACTACGAGAACTTCTACTTCCCGATGGAGTTGGGCCACAATTTTTTGCAAAAAAAAGTAGATGAAAATATTAGAAACACATCTATAAGAAAACAAAAAAAAAATTATCGAGTCGGTAGTTATGTCTGATGTAAGTTTCGTTTACGCGCTGATTTAAATTTTGTTACGGCGATGAATTTTTTTTTTTATACCTCATGTAAATTTGTGTATGCGGCATTTTTTAATTTGTAATTTTTGTGCTGAAACAAGTGATTTTTTTAAGAATTTTGAGAAAAAAATTTTGGAAAAACCTTTTGGAAGGCCTATTTCTCATGGTGTCCAAATTTTTTAATTTGTAATTTTCGGACTTCCAATAGGCGAACTTGTGCTTATAAAAACACTTAATCATGGTGTCCAAATTTGGGTGTTTTGTCAAGATAATTTTTATGTACTTTCCTACTAAGTAAGCATCTCACATCTACATTCCGATTCCAAAATCCGTCGAACTCATACGCCCGTTTATCCATGTAAGATACTCATCGGTTTCCCTAAACTCTCAACACATCAACTCACGTACGTGAAAATTAATACGCAAACCGTGAGTATACTCGATCCATTTTTCCTTTTAACACACTTTGGGTGCAACATGTACACTATATTACAAATCACATACTCACGATCAATCATGTTTATACAATCACTCTATCCACTAAAACATGATACTTGTTGTACTCTTTGTTTAGACATGCTATACTCATTCTTGTAGACTATTTGTTCACTAACATTTAAAGCCTACCTTAAAAATTATAGCACTATAGAATTAACACACCGCCCGTACTTGTGGTATTGTTAAGTAATCTATTTCACGACCTTGTCGTTTCGGTGATAAGGAAATACACGATTGCGGTATACTTTGGTTTGACTTATAGTTTACACTTCCTAGTATGTTATGAAACAGTGTATGCAAACTACCATGTTAGATATGAGACAACTTTTATTTACACTTATATTACGTAACCAAACTTGTATACTCGCCAACTTTATGTTGACTTTTACTTTAATACATATTGTAGGAAATTAGTGATGATGCATGAAGAATACTATTTAGGTTGGACTTGAAATGCACCCAAACTTTAATTTATGTATTTTGCTTTATGTTGTTATGTTTTACTTGAAATATGTTGTACTTTCCATTCCAAGACAATGTACCTTCATTTAGTATGAAATGAAATTTGGACTATTTAAATATTGTCACAATTAGCAAGTTAAGCAGTCTCGAGCAATCTCTTTTTTGTCTCACTCTAATGTTTCCGTCATCGTTTGGGATGTGACAAAAGCCTAACCTTGTCCGCTAGTAAACCATTGTATAACAACCCTCCCAAAATATTTCCGACACCCCTAATATATTTAGAATGTCCCTATACGTCTTAAAATACACCCCGTATACGTAAATTGACCCTAAATACCTTTATTTTTACAAAAATTAAATAAAAATCAAATTATATAGTCTCTCGCGGGCCGCGAAGACTTGCTCTTCATCTTACGCGGGCCGCGAGCGAGAAGACAAGAGGTGGCACCCGGAGCTGCCACGTGTGTCGAGGCTAGAGCGGTGATCGGGCCAAGCTAGGGCCTACCTGGCCTACGTCGTGGGCCGCGAAGGATTTACCTTCGGCTTACGCGGGGCGCGAGGACCCTCTGTTCCAGCCCTATAAAAGAGATCAATCGGCCTTCAGTTTACGTCGTTCAAATCTCAAATCTTTCACTCAATTTCTGCGTAGGAATCATAATACCCGGGCATTATACCCCCCCTAAATAACGAAGTTCTGCCTCGTTGTAAGTATCATAACCCCCGGTTACGTATTAGATACGCTGCCCGATTGATCTAGTGCTCCGTAACGGCTGTCGAGGTTCTGCCCGACGTAGTCGTTGGAGTTCTGTCTCGGGGAGGGTATAACTAATGTAAATATTGGGTTATTATACTAACACGTGTGCATTGTTTAATTAATATATTATAACCGGGAAAATCACAGGAAAAACCCTAAAGTTGCAATGTGAGTAATGTCCTTTTTGTAAAACTTTTTGAAAACTATTTTTACAAAACCTTAAATATTTCACAATGTAATTAGCAGTGATTGAGTGTTTGTAATTCTTCAATTACTGCCAATATGTTGGGGTTTTGTATACTAAATGTGGAACACGTTGCCATTGGACAACGAGATAGCCAATGTGTAATATGACCCACCTGTCAGGATTGACAGTACTGAATGAGTAATTGTGTAGATATAAACATTGTAATCGCTCTCAATACTGTAAATTGATAAAACTCTTATTGATTAAATCTGGATTCACTCACCAGTATTTCCCACTACCAAAATGTTTTTAAACGCGTTTCAAGTAACAAAATGTGAAAGCCAAAAAGAAGACAGTTGGACAGCACTGAAGGCTTGGAAAAGTGGCTATAAAAGTTACCTAAATAAAGAAGATGTTTTATTTCAATAAAATAGGGTTTATCCCTATAAATCAATTTGTAATGAAAACTTGGGTTTTATCCCAATATATTTATTAATATAAAATGTGGTGTTTTACTCTGATAAAATATTTCCTAACTATGGTCCTGATATAATTTCCGCTGCCAAATAATGATAAGCACCGATACCACTGATACTGGTCGTGGCCGCCCGTTCCCGGGTAGATAGGGGACGGGGGTTGCGACAGGAGGTGGTATCAGAGCTACAGCCACAGAAGTGTTCTGTTGACACCAAAATTTTATATGTTAGGAATTAATCTACGTGATTATGTGCATATATGTATATTATTGTTTTGTGTTATTTGACAATTTGTTAGTTTACAGTATGAGCGACCAAGGACCTTCAGACGCTTACCATCAGTTATCCAACTCACCTAGGGATGAAGGCACCTCTTCACAGCCTACCCCCTCAGGGTATTCGGCTGATACCGAAGATGGGATTTTTCGTGTTCAAAGCACAATCTGAAGAGCAATTCCCTCCCAAGAAGAGAGGATGGTTCAGTAGAGGAGCTCACGAGCGTAGAAAAAGGATGAAAAAGTTACAGCAACAGCAAGCTTTAGCAGCCGCTAATAGAGAAATGAACTCTCAGGATATAATCAACAGGAGACTGGCAAACTTCCACATACTAGCAACCACAGCTGCCGATCCAAATCTAGAACAACTCATAGCACCCCAGCCGTTACCACTGTTTCCCACACAGCCTATGGTAACTGAAGCCAACCCAGATAAGCAAATCTCATTGTCTGCTTTTGACCTAGTTGAGATCCCTAGAGTACCAGCACCCCATCCCCCAGACTATGACCCATGGTTTGACGACCATATGGATTATAAACAACGCTACCCAATACCAGATGAACCCATGCAAAACCCAATAGCTCCCTACCCAGACCTTGATCCCCTAGATCCCTATTTTGATAATGACCAATACATCAGGGAGATTCTAGAAAACCCGTACTCTTATGAAGAACCCATGCCCCAGTTCCCAGACCCGATACCAGCACCCGCACCACCCATGAGCACTAAGAATGTGCAAGAGCTCCGAACCTTTGGTGAGGAGATTTTAGAAGTAAGTGAAAGAATGAGACAAATAGGTGAAAGGCTCGTCTGGAAATATGACGAGCGTAATATGCAATTCTGGATGAACCCATACCAGTAATAGTAGTAGTAATAATAATAATAATAATAATAATAATAATAATAATAACAACTATAATAATAATAATAATGATAATAATAATAAAATAATAATATATATGTGTGTATGTTTGAAAAAAAAGAAAAAAAAAGAGTTTTTATAAAAATATATAACGATCAACTAAAATAGATAATCCTATAGTTATTGATGCATACTAGTATTGTAATTTCAATTCCAGTTGTATTTGTAAAGATATAGTTGAATAATATATAAAATAGAGTAAAGGTCGCAATGACGACGATTTTGGATCAATATGTGTGGTGATGTGATTGTTTGTATTGGATATTGTCTTGTGATATTAATACGTGGTAAATTTTTAAAATTCAGATGGACAACGAAGTGAACCAGGAAAACCAGAATAACGATAACCAGAATAACAATAATAATGGAAACCAAGTAGACAACAGTGCCATCCAACACATAGTGGCACAAGGGATTATAGACGCAATGCCATATATTATCAAAACGGTTAAGGAATCGGATAATAATAAAAGTAATAATGGCAGTAAACGACCACCTACTGAACCTGAACACAGCGCAAACAATGAACCCATACTTCAACTACCCATTCCAAAAAGAAGAAGAACCGTGTCTTATGGTTGTTCTTACAAGGAATTTTGGTCCTGTAAACCAATAGAAATCTCGGGCAATGAAGGGGCCGTTGCAGCTCTACGCTGGATAGAAAAGACTGAGGCAGTCTTAAAGATAAGCAAGTGCACAGAAAAGGATAAGATAATGTTTGCCTCCAATCTGTTTAAGAACTCAGCTTTCGAATGGTGGAACACTATCCTCCGATCTAGAGGAAGTGACAGGGTCTATAATATGGAATGGGATGAGTTTAAGAATATGGTCGAAAGGATATTCTGTCCTCCTAATGAAAAGGAACAGATAACAAATAAGTTCTTAAACCTTAGGATGACTGGAGTGGATAGTAAGGGTTACACTACGTTATTCTTCGAATATGCTAGAATAGTACAAACCCTTGCGTCACCAGAACCAGTATTAATCTCCCGTCACATCTGGGGATTAATCAGTGAGATTAGGCATGTAGTCAAGGCAGCTAGACCGCAAACCATAGAAGAAGCTGTAGAACTAGCAAACACCTTGACTGATGAATTAGTGCGTACGCAAGAAGAGAACCAGAAGAGAAACCTAGCTCAGAAACTTACCCAAGAATTTCGTTTGGAAATTCCAATCGTGGGAAAAATGTAGGTTCTACTTCTGCACCTTACTGCAAGTATTGCAAAAGAAAGCATTCTGGAAGATGCTCTATATACTGCATTTTTTTGTAAAATATCGGGACACAAGGAAGAAGACTGCAGGAAGAAACCTAACAATAGGATATGCTACAACTGTGGAGAACTAGGTCATATAAGCCAAACTGTCCAAAGCTAGATCCGGCCACAAACAACAAGAACACTAAAAATGCTAGAGCATTTGTTCTGACTGCAGAAGAAGCCAAGATGATCCCGGACATGATTGTCGGTACGTTTTTAGTTAATGATGTTTTTGCTAAGGTATTATTTGACTCTGGTTCAAACCAAAGTTTTATTAATACTTCATTTTGCAAACTTCTCAACCAACCATTAACTAAACTCCCATAAGAATGTCTCGTAGAAACAGCAAATGGGGAAACCATTAAGATCACCGAAATCTTGCAAGGATCAAGAATAGAATTTTTAAATCAAAAGTTTATTGCAAACCTTTTTCCAATGAATCTGGCAGGATTTGATATTGTATTAGGAATGGATTGGTTAGTAACCAATAAAGCCAGTATTCTATGTGATCAAAAGTCAACCCAAGTAAATTCACCAAAAGGTGAAAAGATCACCATTAAAGGAGATAAGCCGTCTAGATCCACAAAATTCATCTCTGTGATGAAAACAACCAGTGATGCAAGAAAAGGATCAATAGTGTATTTGATTTCCATAATCATTAACACTAAAGAAAAAGAATTGAAAGATATCCCCGTAGTATCTCAATTCTCAGACGTATTTCTAGATGAATTACCAGGACTACCGCCAGAGAGGGAAGTTGAATTAAGAATTCATCTGCTACCAGAGACAGCACCAATTGCTAAAGCACCTTACTGGTTGGCACCCGCAGAAATGAAAGATTTAAAGAAACAGTTAAACGAACTTCAAGAAAAAGGATTCATACAGCCAAGTTCATCGCCATGGGGAGCACCGATCTTATTCGTCAAAAAGAAAGATGGGTCAATGCGTATGTGCATTGATTACCGTGAATTAAATAAGGTCACGATTAAAAATCGGTATCCATTACCAAAAATCGATGATCTGTTTGATCAATTGCAAGGAGCTCGATTTTTCTCTAAAATCGATTTACGCTCAGGATATCATCAATTAAAGGTACAGGAAGAGGACATTACTAAGATCGCGTTTAGAACATGGTATGGCCATTATGAATTTACTGTCATGCCATTTGGGTTAACCAATGCCCCAGCCGCATTTATGGACATGATGAACCGAATATTTAAGCCATATTTGGATAAATTCATAATTGTCTTTATAGATGATATTCTCGTTTATACTAAGAGTAAAGAGGAACATGTAGCGCATTTGCATGCACTCCTAAATTTGCTGAGAAAAGAAAAGCTTTACTCTAAATTTTTAAAATGCGAATTTTGGTTAGAAGAAGTACAGTTTCTTGGACACCTAGTCAACCATGAAGGAATTCATGTGGATCCCACAAAGATTGAGGCAATTACTAAATGGAAAACCCCTAAATCACCAATCGAGGTTAGAAGTTTCCTAGGATTGGCCGGTTATTATAGAAGATTTATCCGATATTTTTCTAGAATAGCCATTCCCTTAACTAAGCTAACCTGTAAATCTGTTAAGTTTGAATGGGGACCAAAACAAGAAGAAGCCTTTGGAATTCTTAAGCAAAATTAACCAACGCACCCATACTAGCGTTACTAGAAGGAACTGAAGACTTTGTAGTCTATTGTGACGCTTCTAAGTTAGGTTATGGATGTGTGTTTATGCAACGTCAAAAGGGTATAGCCTATGCGTCTAGACAACTTAAGAATCATGAAGAGAATTATTCAACCCATGATTTGGAATTAGGAGCCATATTTTTTACCCTTAAGATTTGGAGACATTAACTTTACGGTAGTAAGTTTACTATTTTTACCGATCATAAGAGTTTAAGGTATGTTTTCGAGCAAAAGGAGTTGAATATGAGACAAAGACGCTGGATGGAGATTCTTAGTAATTACGATTGTAATATCCAGTATTATGCAGGAAAGGCAAATGTAGTAGCCGATGCTTTAAGTCGAAAGTATCACGAAAAGCCAAAAAGAGTACGCTCTCTTAAATTAAATCTACAAGTAGATTTAAATGAACAGATTAGAAAAGCACAAGAATTAGTAATCAAGGATGATACTGAGAAATTAAAAGGAATGATTAAGGAATTAGAATAAGGAACAGATGGAATTTGGAGATTATATAAGAAAAGAATGTGGATACCCAAATTAGGAAACCTACGCCACCGTATACTAGAAGAAGCCCATAAGTCTAAGTATACGATGCATCCTGGAAATGATAAGATGTATCAAGATTTAAGAAAGAACTTCTGGTGGATAGGAATGAAAAAGGATGTAGCAGCTTACGTCGCCAAGTGTCTAACTTGTTCACAGTCAAAGCTGAACATCAAAAACCCTCAGGATTATTGCAGCATTTGGAAATGCCGGTTTGGAAATGGGAATTAATAACAATGGATTTTGTTACCAAAAAGGTAATGATACAATCTGGGTAATTGTAGATAGGTTAACTAAATCAGCTCATTTCCTACCAATGAAGGAAACCTTCAGTATGGAACAATTAGCTAAGCTGTATGTAAATGAAATAGTTTCATTACATGGGATTCCTTTATCAATTGTTTCTGATAGAGATAGCCGTTTTACTTCTCATTTTTGACAAGTTTCCAAAAAGCAATGAGAACCAAGCTAAATCTAAGCACCGCTTATCATCCTCAAATGGACGGACAAAGTGAAAGGACAATTCAGACAATGGAAGATATGCTTAGAGCTTGTGTAATTGATTTCGGAGGAAATTGGGACGATCACTTACCATTAATAGAATTTTCCTACAATAACAGCTTTCATACCAGCATCAATGCTGCACCGTTCGAAGCACTTTATGGACGAAAGTGCCGAACTCCAGTCTTTTGGGCATAAATTGGAGAAAAGCAACTATCTGGACCAGAAATAGTACAGGAAACAACGGACAAGATAATTCAAGTCAAGGAACGACTGAAAGCAACACGTGATCGACAGAAGAGTTATGCTGATAACAGGCGAAAGCCGTTAGAGTTTCAGGTAGGAGATAAGGTACTGTTGAAAGTCTCCCCTTGGAAAGGAGTGGTAAGATTCATCAAAATGGGAAAGCTAAGCCCCAGGTATGTTGGACCTTTTGAAATTATTAGAAGAATAGGAGCTGTAGCCTATCAGCTACAACTGCCAGAGGAAATGGCAGGAATACATGATGTATTTCATGTATGTAATCTCAAAAAGTGCTTTGCCAATGAATCACTGGTAGTGCCACTTAACGATATAGAAGTAAACAAAAAGCTTAAATTTGTAGAAAGGCCTCTACAAATTGAAGATAGAAAAGTCAAGAATCTTAAACACAAAAGATTGGTATTGGTCAAAGTAAAATGGGACTCCAAAAGAGGACCTGAATACACATGGGAGCTTGAATCAGAAATGCAAAGGAAATCCACACCTGTTCCAATAAACTAGAGGACGAGTTCTAAAACAAGGTGGGGAGGATATAACAACCCTCCTAAAATATTTCCGACACCCCTAATATATTTAGAATGTCCCTATACGTCTTAAAAAACACCCCGTATACGTAAATTGACCCTAAATACCTTTATTTTTACAAAAGTTAAATAAAAATCAAATTATATAGTCTCTCGCGGGCCGCGAAGACTTGCTCTTCATCTTACGCGGGCCGCGAGCGAGAGGACACGAGGCGGCACCCGGAGCTGCCACGTGTCAACACGTGTCGAGGCTAGAGCGGTGATCGGGCCAAGCTAGGGCCTACCCGGCCTACGTCGCGGGCCGCGACGGATTTACCTTCGGCTTACGCGGGGCGCGAGGACCCTCTGTTCCAGCCCTATAAATGAGATCGATCGGCCTTCAGTTTACGTCGTTCAAATCTCAAATCTTTCTCTCAATTTCTGCGTAGGAATCATAATACCCGGGCATTATACACCCCTAAATAATGAAGTTCTGCCTCGTTGTAGTATCATAACCCCCGGTTACGTATTAGATACGCTGCACGATTGATCTAGTGCTCCGTAACGGCTGTCTAGGTTCTGCCTGACGCAGTCGTTGGAGTTCTGTCTCGGGGAGGGTATAATTAATGTAAATATTGGGTTATTATACTAACACGTGTGCATTATTTAATTAATAGATTATAACCGGGAAAATCATAGGAAAAACCCTAAAGTTGCAATGTGAGTAATCTCCTTTTTGTAAACTATTTTTACAAAACCTTAAATATTTTACAATGTGATTAGCAGTGATTGAGTCTTTGTAATTCTTCAATTACTGCCGGCATGTTCGGGTTTTGTATATAAAATGTGGAACACGTTACCATTGGACAACGAGATAGCCAATGTGTAATATGACCCACCAGTCAGGATTGAAAGTACTGAATGAGTAATTGTGTAGATATAAACATTGTAATCTCTCTCAATACTGTAAATTGATAAAAATATTCTTGATTAAATTGGGATTCACTCACCAGTATTTCCCACTGACAAAATGTTTTTAATTCAGGTAAGAAAATGTGAAAGCCAAATAGATGCCAGCTGGACAGCACTGAAGGCTTGGAAAAGTGGCTATAAAAGTTACCTAAATAAAGAAGATGTTTTATTTCAATAAAATAGGGTTTATCCCTATAAATCTGTTTGTAATGAAAACTTGGGTTTTATCATTAATATAAAATGTGGTGTTTTACTCTGATAAAATATTTCCGAACTACGGTCCTGATGTAATTTCCGCCACCAAATAATGATAAACACCGATACCACTGATACTGGTCGCGGCCGCCTGTTCTCAGGTATATCGGGGACGAGGGTTGTGACACATTGTCAAATCCAACTTTATACCATAGCCTCGCAAGTAACCTACAATATCTCACGTTAACTCGTCATGACATTGCGTTTGTCATAAACTAGACCTATCTCTTTATGCGTGGCCCAGATGAACCACATCTCCATGCCCTGAAACACATTCTTTGCTACGTTCATGGCACTCTTAATCACAATTTACAATTATGTCCTTTAATAGTTGATCTTCTAGTCTCTTATACTGATGCAGACTACACGAGGTGACCTGACATTCAACAACCCACTTCAAGGTTATGTGTCTTCCTCGACACTAATCTTGTTTCTTGGTCCTCTGATGTGATGCGATGTGCTTAAAAAAGATGGTTATCTTTTGGTTGTTTTATGCACTAGTTCAAGTTGAATATTTATAAAAAACATGATAAAATACTATCACACTACAACTCCCGTTAGGCAAGTGCACCCATCATTGGCGTAATATGTGACACCCGGCTTTTCAGGCCGTAACGTACAATTGTAACACGTGTTGTGAATAGATAAAAGGCCATATTTGACAGATTATGATGTTTATATGTGAAATTTAATGAGTTGGTAAATTTAAACTTTGGTAAAAATTATGTTGGCAACGGTAAGATAAACGCTTATCGCTTAACGGTTAAAATGCGAAACGAACGTCGGTGACCGCCCGATCAATGTTAAAATCCTAAAAATAGTCTTTTATGATTAGAATGATGATTTTAATCAGGTCCGTGAGGAAAAATATTTTAAAATGCTAAGAAACCCAATTTTTTGAATTTAAGCGCGTACCGCGCGATGCAGCGCGTGTACCGACAAATATTGTCAACACAACTTGTTAAGGCAACTGATAATCATTTTAATAACAATTTGATGAGTTTATTACAATAGAAGGATAAAAATAAATAAAAATGCTTAAATCCCTATTTTTGCGATTTTAAGCGCGTACTGCGCCGCACAGCGCGCATACTGCCAAATACCGGCAACGTAGCCAGTCCAGGCAAACAAAATATTGTTCAATAATATTTTGGTAAGTTATTTTTACAAAGTGTTAAAAATAATTTAAAACGCACTAAAACGGGATTAAAACGCTAGATAAAATACCCGGTATCTAGTAAAATACCAGTTGTTAATCTATATTGTGTATATATATGTGTATGTATCGTATATACATGAGAGAGGGGGACCAAGTGGCAGCTCTAAGGCAGCCCACTTTCTTCCTTTTATTGGGTGGAGGACACTTGTAGATTCTTGGAATAAGGGGTGATGATTATTTCTCATAAAATGTGCCAAATCCTTCACAAATCCAAGATAACTAAATCAAAACAATCTACTCTCTCTCTCTTAAAAAGCTACGGCCGAACACACCCTAAATCCATATATTTTCAAAATCCAACTTTGTTCTTGAAGATCCACGATTCATACAATATCATTTCAAGTCCATTTGAAGGTTTAAGGGTGTTTTTCATGAAGATTCAAGCTAGAACAAGATCCATATCATCATTTTTGTCAAAAACCCACTAGAACCTTGAAGGTATAAAAACCATTTCTCTAAATTTTGTTCTTGGTTCATAGTGATGTTGTAAATCTTGGAAAGTTTCTCTTGAATCTTAAGATTTTCACAAAACATAAAACTAAAACAAATGGGTTTTTATAGGAAACAAAAATGGATGAACACGTGTGCATGTGTGGCCGTGAGTGTGGATGTGTGTGTAAGTGATTATGTTTTGATTTTTGATTGAGTGATTATTGATTAACATGTTACTTAATAGTAGAATGCATGCAAGTTTTAAAAATTGTCATACGGAAGCTTTTGATTTAAAATGAGTTTTTGTGAAAAGTGAATTCTTGGAAATTATAAACATATATATGTATGGCCATATATGTATGTATATGTATTGCATGCAATTGAAATTTTGTTGTTAGTTCATAAATATGTAAGAACATGATTCTTGCATATATGATAAATGATGAAAAATAATCATATGTAGATTATGGTATTTTTGAATACTTGAGCATGATTTAAAAATATGTTGAATATATATTTTAGTTCATGGAAAATGATGATGATGCTATATGGATGTATTAGATGCGTTTACATGAACATACATGGTGATTGGTGGACATGAAATGATGATTTGATAAAAATAATTTTTGATCAGATTCTAAACACTAAAATATGAATATTTGAAGTGTAAAAATGATATAAAACTTTGTCATAAAGTTTACTAGCTTTGCATGTTGTACTTAGTGCATAAAGTGTTGTAAAATACGTGAAATCGCATGATTTATGTGACTTACACAAAAACTGCACTAATCTGATTGTTATCACTATTTTAATCAGTAATAACATGTATTGTGTTAAAATATCAAGTTGTTTCGAGTTGGGATGATTATAGTAACGTTTAACGCAAAACTATGCGTTAAAACGGTCAAAAATCGGCTTTTCGAGTGATTTTTATAAAACTGATTTAGATCAGTAAGTAAACTGATAATTTTAGTTTAAAAATAAGTATTTTAACTAATTTTAAGTTTACTTGGTGTTTGGTTAGTCATACGTGACTTCCGACGCCCGAAAACGTTACCGAATCGCTAAAATATGCATTTTTCAACGAACACTAGTATGGGTAAATTTTGGGTGAACCTTATGTGTTATGTGATTTAAATATGTGAATGAGAAAATGAGTTAAGTTTTAACATAATATTGTAAATTTAGATTATTCATGTATACTTGGGCGTTTTGTGCGGTAGAAACGGTAAAAATCGCGTTAAATGTATAACTTGTTTGTCGAGCATGAAATTTGATACATATGAGATATTTTATGTATATTTGCTTTAAAAATGACCAAATATATAGGTTAACAGGATTTCACGTGTTTCGATGATAAATTATGTGAACGTTTATGTATATATATTACGACGCGCAAATCGTAGATATATTGGGTATAAACGGGAGTGTTAACGGATTTACATGATAACGGTCACCAATAAAATCGTTCAGGTCGCAAAAATATAAAAAATATATATATGGACTCATATATATATTAACGTGCTAACATAATAAAAAATGATAACTTTTCGAGAAAATCTCTAATTATGTGAAAATTCTAAGAAAACAGAGAAACTTAGGATTTTGTGATATATTGATTTATAAATCATTCCTATATATATAATAGGACGTGTAGAAATCGAACTGTGGGATTTCGCTATTTAAAATACGCACCCAAAGGTGAGTGTCACTAAACCCCTCTTTTTACTGCTTTGTATATATTTTGGGGGTAGAACACGCCAATAAAAGGGTTTAATAATGTTTTTGGAATAAAACATACCTTTTGATATAAATTATATATTTTCATTGAAAATATATGGATTTGTGAAAATATATGTTTCGGGGATGAAACGGTTTTTGTTGAATATATGTTTCGGAGATGAAACGGTTTTGTTGAATATATTTTTTTCGGGATGAAACGGGATTGGTACGGTGTTTCCGAGGCCAAACAGACCGTAAAGTTGGGACGGATGCCGGCCTGGTCCCAGGGAAGGGGATCCAGGGGGTTCGTACAACTTCGTGTATTAAATTTATCATATTAGTAGGATATATATATTGTACATGAGGCAGACATCATATTGGTCTCGAGTGGACCCCTCGCCCATGATGTCGTTTAATATGTTAAGTATTGCATGCGAGGAATTGTTGGTAAATCTATCGGGTTGACAACCCCGTCGTGACCGGTCGCCCCGTGTCAAGTCAAACGACGAATTGATATTCTGATTATTGTTTAGCTTTGATTATCCCTGCATGGTAAATATATAGTTCGTATTGTCTAGCTAACATACGAGTCTGAAAATTGACGCAACGAATTTAATATACAAAACATGGGTAAGATTGTTATTGTCGGGTTGTTGAAGTGCGACGGAAGACCGATGGATTTTATTAAGGAAGTAAAAATGGACTTTCTAAAATTATATGGATGCTTTCAAATAAACACATAATCAGAAAGTTTTCCTTTGGAATGAATTGTTTGAATGTGAATATGTGAACTCACCTTCCTTTGTATTGACACTTGATTTTAACGTGTTCTACAGGTACTTGAGTTCGGCTTCGGGAATTATGGCGTATCTTATGGTTGTTGATGCATGTTTTGTTACTTAATAATGTTGGACTAACTTTTAAAACTTTCTGGGACGGATGTAATAAGATCCATGAGGATTAAAAACAACTTAACTATGTCGTGGTTGTGTCATGTTTTGAAACGTAATGTTTAAAACTTATGTTTTAAATAAGATAATATGTCCAACAATTTAATGCATCGATCATCAAGATATAAATGGGCACCAACTTCCGTCTCCACTACGTTTTACATTCCGCTGTGATGTTTTTGGGGTGTGACAGAAGTTGGTATCAGAGCCAATGGTTCTTAGCGAACTAGATGTTTTCGTAAGAAAACACTAGACTTCAACCGAAGAATTTTGAGATTTAAAGTCCAAAATTCTCGAAGCCAAGATTTTTAAATAAACATGAAAATTTTATCATGTATGAAAACCCTTATGTGTTTATGTGCATACGTGATTTCCTGTTTATTTGGGCCTTATGTGTTACTATTCATATTGATCACACTTCCTTTGTACGGTTACGATATGTCACGTTTCGGCCTATAGAGCCATTAGTAGTCCTGCTCACTGATATTGTCGAGCCTACACTTGAGATTCTTTCGCCCGTCGTCACAGAATCGTTTATTCTGCTACTCGAGTCACGTGTTTTGCTACACCTCTTTTAAGTCTACACTCGCCGTAGGAAGAGGACTCGACCTGTTAGAGAAATCGCATTCGACTTCGAGAGCTGAGACAGCATCCGCTATGAAGAAGCAGAAAAGGGATTTGGGTCCATCGCTCTCACTGTGATCGTTAATTCGCCACGTTATGCGGAGACTTGGAGATGACGAAGGGCAAGATGAAAGATTTAGAGGGACAGATGGACTTGTATGATGAGCTAGAAGAGCTTGTTAGGAAGATGTTGGACTTCCAGGGATTGAAGCGTTAGTTGTTTGTTGTTTCTGTTGTTTGTTTTGTATATCTCATTTGATGAACCCTATTTATAGCTTGCGTGCCAAATTTTCAGATAATTAGGAGGAAATTTCATATAGACTTGTTGTGGGTGTTGATGTAGACACGCCGAATTCTGATTAGTCTCTGTACTAAAAACAAGTTTTGTAAATTTCTGGTATAAATCAAATGGGTTTCTTTTGTCTTAAGAATTGTTCTCATTAATATGTGGATATTATACATGCGCAATGTTTGGTCCACTATCATTTAATGATAGAATTATTATAGATATCGTCTTATGTTAATATTATGTTGTAATAATAGAAACGACGAAATGTCGCCAAAAGCGAGACAGGGTTCTGGACTACCTATTACCCTGAAAGAGTTGGCACAACTCATAGCCCAACACGTTAACACTGCCATGGAACAACATGATGCTAACCAGAATGATGGCCAGGAACGTGGATGTGGTGCTCATGGGCATGGTTTTGGTGGGACACAGAATCGGAAACCCTTCAGGTGGTATAATGATCGGAAAGTTTTAGTAGTTCATGTGTTAGGATATAATCGGAACGTAATCCTCATTTTTCATTAACTTTGTGAACAGTACATAGATGTACACATAAAACAAACCAGGGTTGTAACCCAAGATCATTTATTGGTACCCTATGCAATGACATGGCAACGGTATGCGTGATGTCGGGCTGTCACCGCGGATCGACCATTCAAATAATTCTGCATTCCGAGCCTAGATCTGGGGGATTCGTGAAAGCGAAAGTCTGAGAGTTCGAGGAAGGAAACCGATGAGAAGCGTGACAGGAAACGCAGTTCGAGGAAGGCGTATGTGGCCAGTTCTAGCCATTCTAGAAAGGATACTGCCAGGGATGGCAGGAGTAGTTTTGAGAAAAAGATTCACGAGAATGAGCAGAGAAACTGCGCCAGAGGTGGCCGAACTGGACATGTGACCCCCCCACCAAGTGTTATGCTAAGAGTACATTGGATGGAGTTACGGTCGAGGGATGCTATGTGTGTGGTGAGCGAGGACACTACAAAAGAGATTGCCCGAAACCGAAAGGACAGGATGCTGTGGGTAAAGCTGTCGAGGCGAGTGCTGGGAAGGCACGTGAGAATCCTGCTACTATTACTGGTATGTTTCGAATCAAAAACCACTCTATGTTCATACTTTTAATACCAAAGCTGACTTGAGTTTTGTTCGAGAAATTTTGAACCAATTTTGTGTTCACCAACAAGTAAGCTGGGTACAAAGTGCCCGATAGAACTAGCAATTGGTAAGTTGATAGAAACTTGTAAGATCGTTTGCGGTTGTAGTATTTAGTTAGGTGATCCTAGTTCTAGTGTTGGTTTATTTCCAGTGGAGATGAGGAGATTTGACGTAGATGCGAGGATGGATTGATTATCCGAGAACGAAGTGGGGACTATCGCTTGAAGAAGCTAGATAGGATATCTCGCCCTGATGACGGTAGAGAAGTGATAGTTGTTCGCGGAGACCGATCTAGTGTCGAGTGTTGATGGTTGAGAGACGTCAGTTTTGTGAGGATGCTCAAGTGGTTACGAAAGGGGCTATCCTGCATTCTTAGTTAACGTGGTGGATACGAAAGCCGAATGTAGGAATACCGGAGAGATTCCTATTGTTCGCAATTATTCAGAAGTTTTCCTAAAAAGACTTACCTGGATTTCCCCCTGCGAGACAGATCGAATTTCGAATCGATCTGGCACCCGGTGCTGCACCTAATTGCACAATCTCCTTATAGATTAAGCACCGTCTGAAATGAAAGAAATGTCAAATCAGCTGCTAGACAAGGGTTTCACCCGATCAACCTTTTCGCTTTGAGGCACATCTGTTTTGTTGAGAAAAAGAAGGAAGGATCCTTCGGGATATGTGATGATTTTAGAAAGCTGAACAAGTTGATTATCAAGAATCAGTACTCTTTTACGGAGGAATGACGATTTGCTCAATCCAGCTACCGGGATCCAGCTGCTACACGAAGATCGATCTACTATTAGGATATCATCAGTTGAAGGTTGCTGACAAAGATATTTCGGGGACTGCTTTTCAAACGTGATATGGCCATTACGAGTTATTAGTCATGCCTTTTGACTAAATTAATGCGCCATTTATATTCATGAAAACTCATGAACAGGGTATGGAAACCCCAATCAGATGAATTCGTGATAATATTCATCGACGACATGCTTGTCTATACACGAACCAAAGAGAATCATGAGTAACGTTTGAAGTTAACTATGGAGTTGATGAAGGATGAGGAAGGCATGCATGTGGATCAGTCTAAGATTGGAGCAATTAAGTGATGAGGAGCGCCAAAGACCCCGTCGGGAGTATGATGATTCATAGGACATGCTGGGTGCTACCGGAGATTTATTAAGAAATTTCTCTAAATTAGTGCAGCCTTCGACACTAATAACCCCAAAAGGAAAGGGGAAATCAATTGGGCAGAAAAGTAAGAGGAAGCTTTTCAAAACCCTTGAAAGAAAAATTGAAAGCGTGTACGATTTATTTCGAAGAAAGTTAGGATGCTCACATGCCCTTGGCAGAGTTTATCCTATAATAATAGATAACACGCTAGTATTCAGGTTGCTCCGTTTGAAGCCTTGCATGGATGGAAGTGTTGATAGCCACTTTGTCGAGCTGACGTGACAAAGGACAATTAACCAAACTCGAGTTATCTAGGAAACCAGCGACAGGATTTGCCTAGATCAAGGGAAGGTTAAAATTCGCCAATTGATCGACAGAAGGATTACATGGACAATTGAAGGAAACTATAGCGATTTCAGATCGAAGATTTGGTTCTATTGGAGGAATTACTTTAAAGGATGTTATTAAGTTAGCAGATTAAGGGAAAAGCTGAGCCACATTGATTTGGTCCTTTCAAGAGCCCATCTTGAGTTGGATCGGTCGCTTATGGGCTCAAGCTACCATAAAGATTGAGTAGTGTACATGAAGTGTTGTTTGGTCCAGTTCGAGAAAGTGTATAATGGATAATACACTGATTTTGTTCATTATAGAGATTTATTTGGAAGATAAACGGAAGTTTATCGAAGTATCGTAGAAGCAGTACGTATAGCTAGAAGAGTTATAATAATAACTGGACAGGCGATTACAACATTCTAGTCGTGTATGTGATTTATTTATTGTGCGATTTGTGGATATCTGAATGAATGCAAGAAGGAAAGAAAACGAGTTCATGAGATTTGATTCTTTCGAGAGCCCATCCCGATTTGGATCAATCGTGTGTAAAATCAGACTACCTCAGGTACGGGGTAATGTATATGTAAAAATAAGTATGTAGAACCCGAATTGGTAGAATTCTTAACTTAATTTTCTTGATTAAGTGCTTGTAAATGTTGAACCTTGGAAAGGGTGGAGAACGTTGAGATGTGAGATTAGGAATTAAGCGTGTGTGTAATATAGGTCTACATAGATTCTTCGTAAGAATCAAAGTTTCTCGCAGAAACTACAAGACGATATTCGACAAGCCTGTTTTTACTGTTTCCACCTAGTGCGAAAACAAAACCTGTAGAGTAAAAATTTCGCGGACGAAATTTCCTAAACAGGGAGAGAGTGTGACACCCGGCTTTTCTGGTCGTACCGTACAATTGTAACACGTGTTGTGAATAGATAAAAGGCCGTATTTGACTGATTATGATGTTTATATGTGAAATTTAATGAGTTGGTAAATTTAAACTTTGGTAAGATAAACGCTTATCGCGTAACGGTTAAAATGCGAAACGAACGTCGGTGACCGCCTGATCAATGTTAAAATCCTAAAAATAGTCTGTTATGATTAGAATAATGACTTTAATCAGGTCCGTGAGGAAAAATAATTTCAAATGCTAAGAAACCCTATTTTTTTAATTCAAGCGCGTACCGCGCGATGCAGCGTGTGTACCGACAAATATTGTCAGCACAACTTGTCAAGGCAACTGATAATCATTTTAATAACAATTTGATGAGTTTATTTCTATAGAAGGATAAAAATAAATAAAAACGCTTAAATCCCTATTTTTACGATTTTAATCGCGTACCGAGCAGCACAGCGCGCATACTGCCAAATACCGGCAACGTAGCCAGTCCAGGCAAACAAAATTTTGTTCAAATATATTTTGTTAAGTTATTTTTACAAAGTGTTAAAAATAATTTAAAACGCACTAAAATGGGATTAAAACGCTAGATAAAATACCTGGTATCCAATAAAATACCAGTTTAATCTATATTGTGTATATATATGAGTATGTATAGTATATACATGAGAGAGGGGGACCAAGTGGCAGCTCTAAGGCAGCCCACTTTCTACCTTTTATTGCATAGAGGACACTTGTAGATTCTTGGAATAAGGGGTGATGATTATTTCTCATTAAATGTGCCAAATCCTTCACAAATCCAAGATAACTAAATCAAAACAATCTACTCTCTCTCTCTCTCTTAAAAAGCTACGGCCGAACACACCCTAAATCCATACATTTTCAAAATCCAACTTTGTTCTTGAAGATCCATGATTCATAAAATTTCATTTCAAGTCCATTTGAAGGTTTAAAGGTGTTTTTCAAGAAGATTGAAGCTAGAACAAGATCCATATCATCATTTTTGTCAAAAACCCACTAGAACCATGAAGGTATAAAAACCATTTCTCTAAATTTTGTTCTTGGTTCATAGTGATGTTGTAAATCTTGGAAATTTTCTCTTGAATCTTAAGATTTTCACAAAACATAAAACTAAAACAAATGGGTTTTTAAAGGAAACAAGAATGGATGAACATGTGTGCATGTGTGGCCGTGAGTGTGGATGTGTGTGTAAGTGATTATGTTTTGATTTTTGATTAAGTGATTCTTGATTAACATGTTACTTAATAGTAGAATGCATGCAAGTTTTAAAAATTGTCATACGAAAACTTTTGATTTGAAATGAGTTTATGTGAAAAGTGAATTCTTGGAAATTATAAACATATATATGTATGGCCGTATATGTATGTATATGTATTGCATGCAATTGAAATTTTGTTGTTAGTTCATAAATATGTAAGAACATGATTCTTGCATATATGATAAATGATGATAAATAATCATATGTAGATTATGGTATTTTTGAATACTTGAGCATGATTTAAAAATATGTTGAATATATATTTTAGTTCATGAAAAATGATGATAATGCTATATGGATGTATTAGATGCATTTACATGAACATACATGATGATTGGTGGACATGAAATGATGATTTAGATATGATTTGATAAAAATAATTTTTGATCAGATTCTAAACACAGTGTAAAAATGATATAAAACTTTGTCATAATGTTTACTAGCTTTGCATGTTGTACTTAGTGCATAAATTGTTGTAAAATACGTGAAATCACATGATTTATGTGACTTACACAAAAACTGCAATAATTTGATTATGATCACTATTTTAATAAGTAAATAACATGTATTGTGTTAAAATATCAAGTTGTTTCGAGTTGGGATGATTATAGTAACGTTTAACGCAAAACTATGCGCTAAAACGGTCAAAAATCGGCTTTTCGAGTGATTTTTATAAAACTGATTTAGATCAGTAAGTAAACTGATAATTTTAGTTTAAAAATAAGTATTTTAACTAATTTTATGTTTACTTGGTGTTTGGTTTTTCATACGTGACTTCCGACGCCCGAAAACGTTACCTAATCGCTAAAATATGCATTTTTCAACGAACACTAGTATGGGTAAATTTTGGGTGAACCTTATGTGTTAAGATGTGTTATGTGATTTAAACTTGTGAATGAGAATATGAGTTAAGTTTTAACATGATATTGGAAATTTAGTTATGCATGTATACTTGGGCATTTTGTGCGGTAGAAATGGTAAAAATCGTGTTAAATGTATAACTTGTTTTGTCGAGCATGAAATTTAATACATATGAGATATTTTATGTATATTTGCATTAAAAATAACAAAATATATAAGTTAACAAGATTTCGCGTGTTTCGATGATAAATTATGTGAACGTTTATGTATATATATTACGACGCGCAAATCGTAGATATATTGCGTATAAACGGGAGTGTTAACGGATTTACATGATAACGGTCACCAATAAAATCATTCAAGTCGCAAAAATATTAAAAATATATATATGGACCCATATATATATTAACGTGCCAACATAATCAAAAATGATAACTTTTCGAGAAAATCTCAAGTTATGTGAAAATTCTAAGAAAACAGAGAAACTTAGGATTTTGTGATATATTGATTTATAAATCGTTCCTATATATATAATAGGACGTGCAGAAATCGAACTGTGGGATTTCGCTATTTAAAATACGCACCCAAAGGTGAGTGTCACTAAACCCCTCTTGTTATTGCTTTGTATATATTTTGGGGGTAGAACATGCCAATAAAAGGGTTTAATAATGTTTTTGGAATAAAACATACCTTTTTGATATAAATGATATATTTTCGTTGAAAATATATGGATTTGTGAAAATATATGTTTCGGGGATGAAACGGTTTTTGTTGAATATATGTTTTAGAGATGAAACGGTTTTGTTGAATATATTTGTTTCGGGGAGAAACGGGATTGGTACGGTGTTTCCGAGGCAAAACAGACCGTAAAGTTGGGACGGATGCCGGCCTGGTCCCAGGGAAGGGGATCCAGGGGGTTCGTACAACTTCGTGTATTAAATTTGTCATATTAATGGGATATATATATTGTACATGAGGCAGACATCATATTGGTCTCGAGTGGTCCCCGCGCCCATGATGTCGTTTAATCAGTTAAGTATTGCACGCGAGGAAGTGTTGGTAGATCTATCGGGTTGACAACCCCGTCGTTACCAGTCGCCCCGTGTCAAGTTAAACAACGAATTGATATTCTGATTATTGTCTAGCTTTGATTATCCCTGCATGGTAAATATATAGTTCGTATTGTCTAGCTAACATACGAGTCTGAAAATTAACAGAATGAATTTAATATACAAAACCTGGGTAAAATTGTTATTGTCGGGTTGTTGAACCGTAACGGAAGACCCATGGATTTTATTAAGGAAGTAAAAATGGACTTTCTAAAATTATATGGATGCTTTCAAATAAACACATAATCAGAAAGTTTTCCTTTGGAATGAATTGTTTGAATGTGAATATGTGAACTCACCTTCCTTTGTGTTGACACTTGATTTTAACGTTTTCTACAAGTACTTGAGTTCGGCTTCTGGAATTATGGCGTATCTTGTGGTTGTTGATGCATGTTTTGTTACTTAATAATGTTGGACTAACTTTTAAAACTTTCTGGGACGGATGTAATAAGATCCATGAGGATCAAAAACAACTTAACTATGTCGTGGTTGTGTCATGTTTAAACGTAATGTTTAAAACTTATGTTTTAAATAAGATAAATGGGCACCAACTTCCGTCTCCACTACGTTTTATATTCCGCTGCGACGTTTTTAGGGTGTGACAGAAGTTGGTATCAGAGCCAATGGTTGTTAGCGAACTAGATGTTTTCGGAGGAAAACACTAGACTTCAACCGAAGAATTTTGAGATTTAAAGTCCAAAATTCTCGAAGCCAAGATTTTTAAATAAACATGAAAATTTTGTCATGTATGAAAACCCTTACGTGTTTATGTGCATACGTGATTTCCTGTTTATTTGGGCCTTATGTGTTACTATTCATATTGATCACAGTTACTTTATACGGTTACTATATGTCTCGTTTCGGCCTATAGAGCCATTAGTAGTCCTGCTCACTAATATTTTCGAGCCTACACCTGAGATTCTTTCGCCCGTCGTTACAGAATCGTTTATTCTGCTACTCGGGTCACGTGTTTTGCTACACCTCTTTTAAGTCTACACTCGCCGTAGGAAGAGGACTCGACCCGTTAGATAAATCGCATTCGACTTCGAGAGCAGAGACAGCATCCGCTATGAAGAAGCAAAAAAGGGATTTGGGTCAATCGCTCTCACTGTGATCGTCAATTCGCCACGTTATGCGGAGACATGGAGATGACGAAGGGCAAGATGAAAGATTTAGAGGGACAGATGGACTAGTATGATGAGCTAGAAGAGCTTGTTAGGAAGATCTTGGACTTCCAGGGATTGAAGCGTTAGTTGTTGGTTGTTTCTGTTGTTTGTTTTGTATATCTCATTTGATGAACCCTATTTATATCTTGCGTGCCAAATTTTCAGATAATTAGGAGGAAATTTCATATAGACTTGTTGCGGGTGTTGATGTAGACACGCCGAATTCTGATTAGTCTCTGTACTAAAAACAAGTTTTGTAAATTTCTGGTATAAATCAAATGGGTTTCTTGTGGTTTAAGAATTGTTCTCATTAATATGTGGATATTATACATGCGCAATGTTTGGTCCACTATCATTTAATGATAGAATTATTTTGGATATCGTCTTATGTTAATATTATGTTGTAATAATAGAAACGACGAAATGCCGCCTAAAGCGAGACAGGGTTCTGGACTACCTATTACCCCGAAAGAGTTGGAACAACTCATAGCCCAACACATTAACACTGCCATGGAAAGTGGATGTGGTGCTCACGGACATGGTTTTGGTGGGACACAGAATCGGAAACCCTTCAGGTGATATAATGATTGGAAAGTTTTAGTAGTTCCTGTGTTAGGATAAAATCGGAACGTAATCCTGATTTTTCTTTAACTTTGTGAACAGTACATAGATGTACACATAAACAAACCTGGTTGTAACCCAAGATCATTTATTGGTACCCTATGCAATGACATGGCAACGGTATGCGTGATGTCGGGCTGTTACAGCGGATCGACCATTCAAATAATTCCGCATTCCGAGCCTAGATCTGGGGGATTCGTGAAAGCGAAAGTCTGAGAGTTCGAGGAAGGAAACCGATGAGAAGCGTGACAGGAAACGTAGTTCGAGGAAGGCGTATGTGGCCAGTTCTAGCTGTTCTAGAAAGGATACTTCCAGGGATTGCAGGAGTAGTTTTGAGCAAAAGATTCACGAGAATGAGCAGAGAAAGTGCGCCAGAGGTGGCCAAACTGGACATGTGACCCCCCAAGTGTTATGCTAAGAGTACATTGGATAGAGTTACGCTCGAGGGATGCTACGTGTGTGGTGAGCGTGGATACCACAAAAGAGATTGCCCGAAACCGAAAGGACAGGATGCTGTGGGTAAAGCCGTCGAGGCGAGTGCTGGGAAGGCACGTGAGAATCCTGCTACTATTACTGGTATGTTTCAAATCAAAAACCAATCTATGTTCATACTTTTAATACCAAAGCTGACTTGAGTTTTTTTCGAGAAACTTTGAAACATTTTTGTGTTCAGCAACAAGTAAGTTGGGTATAAAGTGCCCGATAGAACTAGTAATTGGTAAGTTAATAGAAACTAGTAAGATCATTTGCGGTTGTAGTATTTAGTTATGTGATCCTAGTTCTAGTGTTGGTTTATTTCCAGTGGAGATGGGGAGCTTTGTCGTAGATGCGAGGATGGATTGATTATCCGAGAACGAAGTGGGAACTATCGCTTGAAGAAGCTAGATAGGATATCTCTCCCTGATGACGGTAGAGAAGTGATAGTTGTTCGCGGAGACCGATCGAGTGTCGAGTGTCGAGTGTTGAAGGTTGAGAGACGTCAGTTTTGTGAGGCTGCTCAAGTGGTTGCGAAAGGGCCAATCCTGCGTTCTTAGTTAACGTGGTGGATACGAAAGCCGAATTTAGGAATACCAGAGAGATTCCTATTATTCGCAATTATTCAGAATTTTTCCTAAAAAGACTTACCTGGATTTCCCCCTGCGAGACAAGGGTTTCACCCGATCAAGCTTTTCGCTTTGAGGCGCATCTGTTTTGTTGAGAAAAAGAAGGATGGAAGCTTCAGGATATGTGATGATTTTAGAAAGCTGAACAAGTTGATTATCAAGAATCGGTACCCTTTTACCGAGGAATGACGATTTGCTCAATCCAGCTACCGGGATCCAGCTGCTACACGAAGATCGATCTACTATTAGGATATCATCAGTTGAAGGTTGCTGACAAAGATATTTCGGGGACTGCTTTTCAAACGTGATATGGCCATTACGAGTTATTAGTCATGCCTTTTGACTAAATTAATGCGCCATTTATATTCATGAAAACTCATGAACAGGGTATGGAAACCCTAATCAGATGAATTCGTGATAATATTCATTGACGACATGCATGTCTATACACGAACCAAATAGAATCATGAGTAACATTTGAAGTTAACTATGGAGTTGATGAAGGATGAAGAAGGCATGCATGTGGATCAATCTAAGATTGGAGCAATTAAGTGATGAGGAGCGCCAAAGACCCAGTCGGGAGTATGATGATTCATAGGACTTGTTGGGTGCTACCGGAGATTTATTAAGAAATTTCTCTAAATTAGTGCAGCCTTCGACACTAGTAACCCCAAAAGGAAAGGGGAAATCGATGGGGCAGAAAAGTAAGAGGAAGCTTTTCGAAACCCTTGAAAGAAAAATTGAAAGCATGTACGATAGATTTCGAAGAATGTTAGGATTCTCACATGCCCTTGGAAGAGTTTATCCTACAATAATAGATAACACGCTAGTATTCAGGTTGCTCCGTTTGAAGCCTTGCATGGATGGAAGTGTTGATCGCCACTTTGTCGAGCTGACGTGACAAAGGATAATTAACCAAACTCGAGTTATCTAGGAAACCAGCGACAGGATTTGCCTAGATCAAGGGAAGGTTAAAATTCGCCAATTGATCGACAGAAGGATTAGATGGACAATTGAAGGAAACTATTGCGATTTCAGATCGAAGATTTGGTTCTATTGGAGGAATTACTTTAAAGGATGTTATTAAGTTAGCAGATAAAGGGAAAAGCTGAGCCACATTGATTTGGTCCTTTCAAGAGCCCATCTTGAGTTGGATCAGTGGCTTATGGGCTCAAGCTACCATAAAGATTGAGTAGTGTATATGAAGTGTTGTTTGGTCCAGTTCGAGAAAGTGTATAATGGATAATACACTGATTTTGTTCATTATAGAGATTTATTTGGAAGATAAACGGAAGTTTATCGAAGTATCGTAGAAGCAGTACGTATAGCTAGAAGAGTTATAATAATAACTGGACAGGCGATTAGAGCATTCTAGTCGTGTATGTGATTTATTGTTTGTGCGATTTGTAGATATCTGAAATGAATGCAAGAAGGAAAGAAAACAAGTTCATAAGATTTTATTCTTTCGAGAGCCTATCCCGAGTTGGATCAATCGTGTGTAAACTCAGACTACCTCAGGTACGGGGTAATGTATATGTAAATATACGTATGTAGAACCCGAATTGGTGGAATTCTTGACTTAATTTTTTTGATTAAGTGCTTTTAAATGTTGAACCTTGGAAAGGGTGGAGAACGTTGAGATGTGAGATTAGGAATTGAGCGTGTGTGTAATATAGGTCTACAAAGATTCTTCGTAATAATCAAAGTTTCTCGCAGAAACTACAAGACCATATTCGACAAGCCTGTTTTTACTATCTCCACCTAGTGCGAAAACAAAACCTGTAGAGTAAAAATTTCGGGGATGAAATTTCCTAAACAGGGGGAGACTGTGACACCCGACTTTTCTGGTCGTACCGTACAATTGTAACAAGTGTTGTGAATAGATAAAAGGCCGTATTTGACTGATTATGATGTTTATATGTGAAATTTAATGAGTTGGTAAATTTAAACTTTGGTAAAAATTATGTTGGCGACGGTAAGATAAACGCTTATCGCTTAACGGTTAAAATGTGAAACGAACGTCAGTGACCGCCCGATCAATGTTAAAATCCTAAAAATAGTCTGTTATGATTAGAATGATGATTTTAATCAGGTCCGTGAGGAAAAATAATTTTAACTGCTAAGAAACCGTATTTTTTGAATTTAAGCGCGTACCGCGCGATGCAGCACGTGTACCGACAAATATTGTCAACACAACTTGTTAAGGCAACTGATAATCATTTTAATAACAATTTGATGAGTTTATTACAATAGAAGGATAAAAATAAATAAAAACACTTAAATCCCTATTTTTGCGATTTTAAGCGCGTATCGCGCCGCACAGCGCGCATACTTCCAAATACCGGCAACGTAGCCAGTCCAGGCAAACAAAATATTGTTCAATAATATTTTGGTAAGTTATTTTTACAGAGTGTTAAAAATAATTTAAAACGCACTAAAACGGGATTAAAACGCTAGATAAAATAGCCGGTATCCAGTAAAATACCAGTTTTTAATCTATATTGTGTATATATATGTGTATGTATCGTATATAAATGAGAGAGGGGGACCAAGTGGCAGCTCTAAGGCAGCCCACTTTCTTCCTTTTATTGGGTGGAGGACACTTGTAGATTCTTGGAATAAGGGGTGATGATTATTTCTCATAAAATGTGCCTTGAAGGTATAAAAACCATTTCTCTAAATTTTGTTCTTGGTTCATAGTGATGTTGTAAATCTTTGAAAGTTTCTCTTGAATCTTAAGATTTTCACAAAACATAAAACTAAAACAAATGGGTTTTTAAAGGAAACAAGAATGGATGAACATGTGTGCATGTGTGGCCGTGAGTGCGGATGTGTGTGTAAGTGATTATGTTTTGATTTTTTATTGAGTGATTCTTGATTAACATGTTACTTAATAGTAGAATGCATGCAAGTTTTAAAAATTGTCATATGAAAGCTTTTGATTTGAAATGAGTTTATGTGAAAAGTGAATTCTTGGAAATTATAAACATATATATGTATGGCTGTATATGTATGTATATGTATTGCATGCAATTGAAATTTTGTTGTTAGTTCATAAATATGTAAGAACGTGATTCTTGCATATATGATAAATGATGATAAATAATCATATGTAGAATATGGTATTTTTGAATACTGGAGCATGATTTAAAAATATGTTGAATATATATTTTAGTTCATGAAAAATGATGATGATGCTATATGGATGTATTAGATGCATTTACATGAACATGCATGGTGACTGGTGGACATGAAATGATGATTTAGATATGATTTGATAAAAATAATTTTTAATCAGATTCTAAACACTAAAATATGAATATTTGAAGTGTAAAAATGATATAAAACTTTGTCATAAAGTTTACTAGCTTTGCATGTTGTACTTAGTGCATAAAGTGTTGTAAAATATGTGAAATCGCATGATTTATGTGACTTACACAAAAACTGCACTAATCTGATTATGATCACTATTTTAATCAGTAAATAATATGTATTGTGTTAAAATATCAAGATGTTTCGAGTTGGGATGATTATAGTAACGTTTAACGTAAAACTATGCGTTAAAACGGTCAACAATCGGCTTTTCGAGTGATTTTTATAAAACTGATTTAGATCAGTAAGTAAACTGATAATTTTAGTTTAAAAATAAGTATTTTAACTAATTTTAAGTTTACTTGGTGTTTGGTTAGTCATACATGGCTTCCGACGCCCGAAAACGTTACTGAATCGCTAAAATATGCATTTTTCAACGAACACTAGTATGGGTAAATTTTGGGTGAACCTTATGTGTTAAGATGTGTTATGTGATTTAAACATGTGAATGAGAAAATGAGTTAAGTTTTAACATGATATTGGCAATTTAGTTATGCATGTATACTTGGGCGTTTTGGGCGGTAGAAACGGTAAAAATCGCGTTAAATGTATAACTTGTTTGTCGAGCCTGAAATTTGATACATATGAGATATTTTATGTATATTTGCTTTAAAAATGACAAAATATATAAGTTAACAAGACTTCGCGTGTTTCGATGATAAATTATGTGAACGTTTATGTATATATATTACGACGCGCAAATCGTAGATATATCGCGTATAAATGGGAGTGTTAACGGATTTACATGATAATGGTCACCATTAAAATCGTTCAAGTCACAAAAATATTAAAAATATATACGGACTCATATATATATATTAACGTGCCAACATAATCAAAAATGATAACTTTTCGAGAAAATCTCAAGTTATGTGAAAATTCTAAGAAAATAGAGAAACTTAGGATTTTGTGATATATTGATTTAAAAATCGTTCCTATATATATAATAGGACGTGTAGAAATCGAACTGTGTGATTTCGCTATTTAAAATACGCACCCAAAGGTAAGTGTTACTAAACCCCTCTTTTTACTGCTTTGTATATATTTTGGGGGTAGAACACGGCAATAAAAGGGTTTAATAATATTTTTGGAATAAAACATACCTTTTTGATATAAATTATATATTTTCGTTGAAAATATATGGATTTGTGAAAATATATGTTTCGGGGATAAAACGATTTTTGTTTAATATATGTTTCGGAGATGAAACGGTTTTGTTGAATATATTTGTTTCGGGATGAAACGGGATTGGTACTGTGTTTTCGAGGTGAAACAGACCGTAAAGTTGGGACGGATGCCGGCCTGGTCCCAGGGAAGGGGATCTAGGGGATTCGTACAACTTCGTGTATTAAATTTGTCATATTAGTAGGATGTATATATTGTACATGAGGCAGACATCATATTGGTCTCGAGTGGACCCCGCGCCCATGATGTCGTTTAATCAGTTAAGTATTGCACGCGAGGAATTGTTGGTAGATCTATCAGGTTGACAACCCCGTCGTGATCGTCGCCCCGTGTCAAGTCAAACGACGAATTGATATTCTGATTATTGTCTAGTTTTGATTATCCCTGCATGGTAAATATATAGTTCGTATTGTCTAGCTAACATACGAGTCTGAAAATTGATGCAATTAATTTAATATACAAAACCTGGGTAAGATTGTTATTGTCGGGTTGTTGAACCGCGACGGAAGACCGATGGATTTTATTAAGGAAGTAAAAATGGACTTTCTAAAATTATATGGATGCTTTCAAATAAACACATAATCAGAAAGTTTTCCTTTGGAATGAATTGTTTGAATGTGAATATGTGAACTCACCTTCCTTTGTGTTGACACTTGATTTTAACGTGTTCTACAGGTACTTGAGTTCGGCTTCAGGAATTATGGTGTATCTTGTGGTTGTTGATGCATGTTTTGTTACTTAATAATGTTGGACTAACTTTTAAAACTTTCTGGGACGGATGTAATAAGATCCATGAGGATCAAAAACAACTTAACTATGTCGTGGTTGTGTCATGTTTTGAAACGTAATGTTTAAAACTTATTTTTTAAATAAGATAATATGTCCAAGAATTTAATGCATCGATCATCAAGATATAAATGGGCACCAACTTCCATCTCCACTAAGTTTTATATTCCGCTACGACGTTTTTGCGGTGTGACATAATACAGTGATGGTAAGATACCGAGGTCGTCCAAGGATACACGAGTTTTAGTACCGAATCACCGTTAACGTCTAACCAAATCTAAAAGTTGAGTTTTAAGAAGGATAAATAAAAATAAAAGGAAATAAACTAAATGGCTCAAGAGTAAAATAAAAAGGGTAGGAATCAATGATTGGAAAATGAGTGCATAGGTACAACTTCCCTCTTGATCCTTCTTTAACTAGATCGGACCATGGGATCGATGTCGCAACCCCCGAGCCCTACGCCGGGAGCGGGAGCCGCGAACCAGTCAAGTGGTGGTATCGGTGTTTATTAATTTGGCAACGGAAATAAGACATCAAGATCGTAGTTAGGAAATAATTTCAGAGTTTCAAAAAAACCAAACTTTTATAATAAATATAAGGGATAAAACCCATGTTGCATTCATAATACATTTATAGGGATAAACCCTAATTATTGAAAACATAATCACCTTTTATTTAGGTAACTTTTATAGACACTTTCTTTAAGCCTTCAGTGCTCCATAGCTGGCTTCTAATAGCTTCTAATAGCTTTCAAATCAAGTTACCTGAAACGCGTTTTAAAAATATTTTATCAGCAAGAAATACTGGCGAGTACATCCCAGGTTAATCAAAATAAGCTTTTATAACTTTACAGTATTGAGAGCGATTACAATGTTTGTCATGTTGGCAGTTCCATGACTGTGGTTATATTTCTATTGGCTAACCCGTTGTCCAATAGTAACGCTTGACTAGTAGTGTATACAAAAACCCACATACCGACAACAATTATAGAATACAAAGACTCAATCACTGTAAGTATACTTGAAAAAAATTGAGCTTTTGTAACACAGTTTGGTAGAAAAAGAGAATGACTCACTTTGTAGACTTAGTTATTTCTATAGCTTCCTGTTGATTTTTCCTGATTATTTTGTATTAAAAACATACAATGCACAAGTGTTAGTAAAATAACCCAAATCACATTAGCCATACAACACGAGATAGAACACCAACGAACTTAGTAAGACAGAGCCTCGACATGCGTTACGGGGCCCTAGATCAATTGGGTAGGGTAACGAAGTTGTGATCGGGGCTAAAATACTTACAACGAGACAGAGCTTCGTGTTTTAGGGGTATGATACCGGGCTACTTTTAGCTATAATGGAGACTGAGAGAAAGAATAAATGAATGATTTGAAATGGCTGCTGAGGAGCTCCATTTATAGGTGAATTCGGCACTGGCTCGGGCCCAGCGACCCTGTGGGGTCTGTCTCTCGGGCCCCGTGAGGGAACCCTAGCTATGGCTAGGGTTGCCTGGTCAGCTATGTTGTCTCGACACTTGCCCCGACACGTGGCACAAGGAGAATCCGGCAACCATTGGGGTGTCGTGCCCCGTGAGTCACAGGGGTATCCCTGTCGCGGCCCGCGAGAACTCAAAAATCAGGATTTTTTTTATTCTTAATAAAATTAGGGTTAATCGGGTCCGGTTTTACGTATACGGGGTGTTATAGGGTGTTTTCGAGGGTTGTTATATCCTCCCCACCTTGTTTTAAATCTCGTCCTCGAGATTCATTGGAATAAGTGTGGATACTTTTGTTGCATTTCTGACTCGAGTTCCCGTGTGTACTATGGTCCTCGCTTTGATTCTCATTTTACTTTGACCAGAATTAATCTCTTGTGTTTGAGATTCTTGATCTTTCTATCTTCAATCTGAAGTGGTTTCTCTATAAACTTAAGCTTTTCATTTACCTCTATGTCTTGAAGAGGTATTACTAGTGATTCGTCTGCTAAGCACTTTTTGAGGTTAAATAGATGAAATACATCATGTATTCCTGCCATCTCCTCTGGCAATTGTAGCTGATAAGCTACTGGTCCTATTCTTTTGATAATTTCAAAAGGTCCAACATACCTTGGGCTTAACTTTCCTCTTTTAACGAATCTGACCACTCCTTTCCTTGGAGAAACTTTTAATAGTACCTTGTCTCCAACTTAAAATTCCAATGGTTTTCGTCTGTTATCTGCATAACTCTTTTGACTATCTCGTGCTTCTTTTAGTCTTTCCTTGACTTGAATAATTTTGTTAGTTGTTTCTTGTACTATTTCTGCTCCTAACAATTGCTTTTCTCTAACTCTACCCAACAGACTGGAGTTCGGCATTTTCGTCCATAGAGTGCTTCAAATGGTGCAGCATTAATGCTGGTATGATAACAGTTTTTGTAAGAAAATTATTTGAGAGGTAAGTGATCGTCCCAATTTCCTACAAAATCAATTACACAGGCTCTAATCATATCTTCCATTATCTGAATTGTCCTTTCGCTTTGTCCGTCCGTTTGAGGATGATAAGTTGTGCTTAGATTTAATCTGGTTCCCATTGTTTTTGGAAACTTGTCTAAAAATGAGAAGTAAAACGGTTATCTCTATCAGATACAATAGATAAAGGAATTCTATGTAATGAAACTATTTCATTTACAGATAAATTGGCTAACTGTTCCATACTGAAAGTTTCCTTCATTGGTAAGAAATGAGCAGATTTGGTTAATCTGTCTACAATCACCCAGATTGTATCATTACATTTTCGTGTCTTCGGTAATTTAGTAACAAAGTCCATTGTTATTAATTCCCATTTCCAAATTGGCATCTCTAATTGCTGCAATAACCCTGAAGGTCTCTGATGTTCAGCTTTAACATGGGAACAGGTTAAACATTTAGCAACATAATTTGCTACATCCTTTTTCATTCCTATCCACCAGAAATTCTTTCTTAAATCTTGATACATTTTGTAACTTCCAGGGTGTATCGTATACTTAGACTTATGGGCTTCTTCTAAAATTCGGTTTCATAGGTTTCCTTGAATAGGTATCCGGATTCTTTTCTTATGGAATCTCCAAATTCCATCTGTTCATTTTTCTAGTTCCTTAATCATTCCTTTTAAACCTTTAGCATCGTCTTTGATTGATGTTTCTTGTATCTTTCTAATTTGCTCATTTAAATCTATCTGCAGATTTAGTCTGAGATGATATATATGCGGATTAGACACCAAAAAATAAACACTAAAAAAATGGATACAATTTAAGGAAAGTGTTTAGTGAAGACATCAGATTCCTAATTGATGGAGAAAGGTCTGGTGGCAAGAAAAGCTGCTTCCAGGAGGTTGTCAAGTGTTTTCGCTCGATGATTCCATTCTTGGGTGGTTGGTTTGGCCCTTGTTCCTGTAACTCGAATCCTAGCCCGGTATATCCCATTTTAGTTTTACACCATTGTTAAACTTACGCCTTTTTTTACTCTCTGATCGAGGTTCTCGGCATTGAAAGTTTGGTTTGGCCATTGAGAGCCCGCCATGTCATATTGATAAACCCGCCCCACGCCCGGCTTTAAACTCCCGCCCTTTGGCAAACCACCTCTCTCCCACTTCACTCACACTCCACCACCATCACAACACCCATATCCATCACCATCATCCATCATCTATCATAGAGTGTGTGTAGTAGTCTCGGGATCCAAGATTGATAGTAAGAATTCTTGACAATCAAAGGCCATGTTTGCCTAAGTCTCTTACATCACTTGGTGAAGACAAGCATTTAGTGTAATACTTTTGTTTTTTAATCTTTTCCCACTTTTTATTTGGTTTTGTATTAATGACTTTAATAACTAGTTTCTTATGTTGAAGGTGAAACTTCCTTATCATTTGTCCGTGGAGTCTTGGCATTATTTTACTGTCTATATAAAATAAAAGATTTACACCATTCATATCTCTACAGTCTATATAGAGATATGTTGGCTACCTGGTCGGGGGTTAAGGGAATGGTTTGGTAAAGTTCTTGCCTTGTTCAGTGTATAGATCATGCAAGGACCTGGGTCAAGCTTACTAGGACCTCCTTCAATACCCACTGGTATTGGATGGCGGGGGTGCGAATGGCTCGATCCCCTCATATGTAAACTACTATTAATACATTAACCCAGCTACTTGGGATTGTATCCCTGCTGACTCAAACCACTTAGCCGAGGGTAACGTCACCTACAAAAGAGGGGCCTACCACATTACGCATTAATAACTTAATTAATTATCTTTCAATATTCCGACCCTTTAGGATTGTATCCTTGCTGACTCAAACTACTGGGTTGAGGGTAACGTCACCTTCAAAAGAGGGGCCTACTACTATAACTAAGATAATCTCTTAAAAAGTGCAAAAGTGCGGAAAACATCAAAGGTTACACTAAAGGCGAGTCGGATCCAAGTGATTCATCTTGTCTATCTGTTTTTATTTTATTTTTAATTTATTTTTCATCATTTTTAGTTTTATTTTCATGTTTAAACCTTTTTCTAAACTTTTGATTTGATTAGACGTTGAGGATAAACCGGTACTAAAAGCTATTGTGTCCTTGGACGACCTCGGTATCTTACCAACACGATACTACGCTCACGATGGGTGCACTTGCCCATATGTGTGTTTAGTGTTAGTAGAATATCGTATTTTATAAATTTAAAACTTGACTAAAGTGTAAAAAAAGGCTTAAAATATACATAAAAATATATTCACACCGACACACATCACTTGCAATTGGGTGAAGAGGAAGAACCTGGTCCTTTTCCACGGTAGGAATTACCCCCACGTAATTCTTGGGTAATCTTTTGTGCTAGGTTCTTTTTATGGTTTTTCCTCTTGTGTACGTACCAATTCTTCAGTCAGAGTGTTGGCAAGTTCTACTGCCTCTTCTATGGTTTGTGGTCTAGCTGCCTTGACTACATGTCTGATTTCACTGATGAATCCCCAGATGTAACGGGAGATTAATACTGGTTCTATTGAGGCCAAGGTTGGTACTATCCTAGTATATTCAAAGAATATGGTAGTAGATTCCCTGCAATCTACCCCAACCATTCTATGATTTAAGAACTTATTGGCAATTTGTTCTTTTTCATGAGGAGGACAGAATTTCCTTTCAAATATTTCCTTAAAGTTGTTTCATTCCATGTTATAAACCCTGTCACTTCCTCTAGACTGGAGAATGGTATTCCACCACTCTAAGGCTGCATTCTTAAAAAGATTAGAAGCAAACATGATCTTATCTTCATCTGCACATTTACTTATTTTTAAGACGGCTTCTGTCTTTTCTATCCAGCGCAAGGCTGAAATGGCTCCTTCATTTCCTGAGAATTCTATTGGTTTACAGGCATTCTTTATAAGAACAATAATATGAGATGGTCCTTCTTCTTTTTGCAATTGGAGCTTAGATAAGTGGTCCGTGATTTCCGTTCACTCTCTGACTTGGTTCAGTGGGTTCACGTTTACTGCCTGTTGTAGAATTATTTTCTGCCTTTTTAATAGTGTCGATTATATATGGCATAGCATCTATGATTCCTTGGGCTACCATGTGTTCAATAGCACTTTTATCCACTTGATTTCTGTTATTATCGTTATTTTGGATTTCCTGATTTACTTCGTTCGACATTTGAATTGTAAACATTATTGGGTATTAATATCACAGAATAATTTAAACAAACAAATACTCAAGCACATTTAACCAAAAACGTCGATCATTGCGACTTACTCTTTTTATATATGCATATATTACAAACTGCAACTGGGATTTAAATACTAGTAACTATGCATCGATATATTTAGATATATAGGTGATATATATAAATTTATACCTATTTTAGTTGATATTTTTTTATCAGTGTAACAAAATACACACATATGTATATATACTTGGTGACTTGTTTCTAGTACAGCATCTCGTTCTCGTCATACTTCCAGACGAGTTTTTCTCCGATCTGACGGATTTGATTCCCTTCTTCAATGAACTCTTCGCCATACTGGCAAAGTTCTGCGACATTTTCATGGGTCATTGGTGGCATTGGGGCTGGCACTGGGTCCGGGTAACGCGGTATTGGTTCTCCGTAAGGGTATGGGTTATTCAATATTTCCTGAATTGACTGGTTGTCATCCCACCACGGATCATAATCTAAAGGATTTGGTACGGGAATTCTAGGTATCTCATTTGGGTTGAAGGCTGGGATTTATAGCTGGTTCTCCTTGTTCTGTTCTAGTTTCATGGGTTGGTTAGGGAATAATGGTAGAAGTTATGGGTCTGCTACTTGGTTGAGATTAATTCCTCCCTCTACATTTCGAAACTCTACATTTCCAAACATGTGAAAATCAGCTAGTTTCCTATCCAACTCTTCCTCCCATAAGGGTCTAGACTCCTAATTTTGGGTATTTCTCTCTCTATTCGCTATCCTTTGTTGTTGGAGTTTTCTCATTCTTTTCCTCCTTTCATAAGATGCCCTACTAAACCAACCTCTCTTTTTAGGAGGAAATGGTTCTTCGGATTTAGCTTTGAAAACAAAAACATCCTCAGAATCAGCAGTGTATCCTGGGTTGATTGAGAAGTTCCTTCATTCTTTGTAGAATGTGGTAATTGACGGTATGTGTCAGAAGTACCTTGATTACTCATACTGTAAACTAGAAAATTGTCAAATAACACAAAATAATAATATACATATTTACAGAGAATAACACATAAGTTATTTCCTAACATAATTGGTTAAAATTTAGGTATTAAAAGAACACCTAAATGGCTTAAACCAGTGGCTCTGATACCACCT
>JARYGA010054213.1:0-41663 GCA_030545235.1 Helianthus tuberosus
ATCGACACTTGCGGCCATAGAGAGCTTCAAATGGTGCGGCTTGAACGCTTGCATGGTAACTGTTGTTATATTAAAATTCAACCAATGGTAGATGAGTGTCCCAACTGCCACCCAAGTCCATTACGCAAGCTCGCAACATATCTTCCAACGTTTGAATCGTTCGTTCTCTCTGGCCATCTGTCTGCGGATGAAAAGCAGTACTCAAATTTAGCTGAGAACCAAACGCTTCTTGGAAGGATTGCCAAATCCTTGACACAAATCTTCCGTCTCTATCAGATATAACCGAGATAGGCACTCCATGTCGTGCAACTATCTCTCTGAGGTACAGCTCAACAAGGTTACCTTTGTTATTTTTTTCTCTGATTGGCAGAAAGTGTGCAGATTTCGTCAAACGGTCTACGATTACCCAAATCGTATCATGACCTCTTGGTGTCTTTGGTAACTTTGTTATAAAATCCATTGAAATCTACTCCCATTTCCACATGGGTATTTCAGGTTGTTGCAGAAGACCTGAAGGCTTCTGATATTCGGCCTTTACCTTGGCACAAGTCAAACATTTGCCAACATACATGGCCACATCACCTTTCAATCTTGGCCACCAGTAGAAATCCTTTAAATCTTGGTACATCTTATCCAATGCTGGATGGATCGAGTACCTTGATTTATGTGCTTCATCAAAGATCACGTCTCGTTGACCACTGAAGAGGGGAACCCAAATTCTTCCCATGAAACACAACGTTCCATCCTTATTGGGTATTAACTGCTTCTCCAACCCACGGAGATATTCGTCCACAAGATTTTCCTTCCTAAGAGCTTCTCTCTGCACAGCACGAATGCGCAATGAGAGGTCCGTTTGAATAATCATTTCCAAGGACCTAACCCTTATGGGCTTAATTCTTTCCTTCCGACTCAAGGCGTTTGCTACGAAATTCGCCTTCCCTGGGTGATACTTGATTTCGCAATCATAATCGTTCAACAGCTCCACCCATCGGCGCTGTCTCATATTAAGCTCTTTCTGATCGAATATATGCTGTAAGCTCTTGTGATCTGTAAAGATCGTGCACCGGGTGCCGTACAAGTAATGTCGCCAGATCTTTAATGCAAACACCACTGCGCCTAATTCCAAATCATGCGTGGTGTAATTTTTCTCATGAACCTTCAACTGGCGCGAAGCATAGGCTATAACCTTCTGTCGCTGCATCAGCACACATCCTAATCCCTGACGTGAGGCGTCACAATATACCACGAAGTCGTCTGTGCCTTCGGGTAGGGATAGGATCGGTGCATTGCAAAGCTTGTTCTTTAACAACTGAAAAGCTTCTTCTTGTTTATCTCCCCATTCGTACTTCTTGTCCTTTTGGGTGAGGGAGGTCAAAGGTTGAGCGATTTTTGAAAAATCCTCAATAAATCTGCGATAATATCCTGCCAAACCTAGGAATTGACGGATCTCGGTTGGCGTCTTCGGAGTCTCCCAATTCTTGATCGCCTCGATCTTTGTGGGATCCACATGAATTCCATCTTTGTTAACCACGTGACCAAGGAACTGAACTTCACGCAACCAGAACTCGCACTTCGATAACTTTGCGTATAATTTCTCTTTCTTAAGCAGCTCTAAAATAGCTCTTAAGTGTTGTTCATGCTCTTCCTTCGTCTTCGAATAAATCAAAATATCATCGATAAACACAATCACAAACTTATCGAGGTAGGTATTGCAAACTCTATTCATCAAATCCATAAACACTGCTGGCGTGTTTGTCAAACCAAACGGCATAACCAGGAACTCGTAGTGTCCATATCGAGTCCTAAAGGCAGTCTTTGGAATGCTCTCTTCTTGAATTCTCAACTGGTGATAAACTGATCGAAGATCGATCTTGGAGTAAAACTCGAACCTTGTAGTTGATCGAACAGGTCATCAATCCTTGGCAAAGGATACTGATTTTTATTGGTCAACTTGTTCAGCTCGCTGTAGTCGATACACATGCGGAAACTACCATCTTTCTTCTTAACAAACAGCACTGGAGCTCCCCAAGGCGAGAAGCTTGGTCTGATAAATCCCTTGTCCAAAAGCTCCTGAAGTTGTGTTGACAGCTCTTGCATCTCTGAGGGCGCAAGTCGGTAAGGTGCCTTGGCTACAGGCGCGGCGCCTGGAACCAAGTCAATATGGAATTCGACTTGTCGCTGCGGTGGCAATCCTGGCAAGTCTTCGGGGAAGGCTTCAGGATATTCCCTTACAACTGGGATATCTTCCAACTTTGGCTCAGCGGCTTCCTTGTCCACAATGTGTGCCAAGAAGGCAACACATCCTTTCTGCAAACACTTTCGAGCCTTCAAACAACTGATGATCCTTAGGGGCGTATCGTGCTTCTCTCCATGCACTACAATTGTCTCTCCATTCGCCATCGGAATGCAAACGATCTTCTCGTGACATACGATCTCTGCTCGGTTGCTTGACAACCAATCCATTCCGACTACCACGTCAAAGCTTCCCAACTCGACGGGCAGAAGATCAAGCGTAAACTCATGCTCTCCCAGTTCTATCACGCAACCTCTAATGACTTCATTCGCTTCTACTTGCTTTCCATTAGCTAGCTCTATCGAGTACGGAACATCTAGCTTACTAGCTACCAACCCAAGTATATTCTTAAATTCTAGGGATACAAAACTATAATCGGCACCAGTATCAAACTGTACATGTAACGTCAGTCTGGTTTTATTAATATTTTAATAATAAGATACACATTTTTATGCTAAAATGTGACTTTACAAAAACTTGTTATACCAACATCCCCAAATGTTTACAACATTTCAAAAACAATTTATAAGTGTTTACATAATTCACTTATAACAACACAAATCAAGATTTGACGCAGAAGCTTCATTTAACGTGTGTTCGGTTCTTGCTCCCCGCTTGATCTTCATCCGGATTAGGTCCATCTTCACCTATGGTCAAAACCATGTAAATAATTAGTTTTGACACTTTAATAATCGAGTATAAACAAGTTCCGAGCTTAAACGTAACAAAACAAGAAAAATCCACACTGTTGGACGGTGGCGCTACGCCACGGGGGTGCTCGCGTGACGCCACCACCCGTCTCGTCGCGCGACGGGTTTCATGCCTGGCCGTGGCGCTATGCCACGGTCTTGTTTCGACAGATTGTTGTTGCTAGTGCTGCATAATTCTCAACAAGATTCTATTTCACGGAAACGAGCATAACTCACTCATTTTTAATCCGTTTTACCCGATTCTTTTTCCTATGCGTCCGTAATTTAATTTTCCATCTTATGGAGTTAAAATCCAACATCCAACATAATAAGTTTTGAGACTTCTAACCTTCGACCCGTTACCTTTTTACCAAATTTTAACCCGTTTATGCATTTTATCAAACAAACATATTTGTTTGATCCGTGTTTCACCTGCACCTCTTCAAATTAATGTTATCTACCATGTTAGGTTCTAATCGCAGGTTTCTTACACAATTTAAACCCGTTTTCGCTCGTATGCTTATTTTGACCCGTTAAGGGTATTTAAGCACTTTAAAGCTTGAAATCGCTTTGATTCATTTCTAGCATCTTATTCCTACATTTCTTATCAAGTAGTCTTCCACCACAACTATATGTGTGTTGGATTTAATGTGGATATCTATATGTTTCAAGTTTTACCCATCGGATTATCATTTTACGACAAAGACCCATATAGAGTCCTTTGACCCAAAGATTCGCATATTTCACTTTTTATCCATTAAACATGATTTATGACCATTGTCTTTTGTTCCGGACCGCACTTGCCGTGTCGGAACATCATAATTTAAAACAAGACTTACTATTCACGACCTATCAAACCAATAGGTATTAAATAATTTAATGTGTAAGCTTTACTTACCTTGTATCCGGATTATGCTCTTTTCCGCGTATACGATCCGTTTGACCCGCTTCTTTCCCCAAGCCTCCATCTAGCTTATCAAGAGTCAAACTAGCATCACAATTCGTAAGATGGTTAGATTAGTCATCATTATTATGACTATTTCATCTTACGGATTTTATGTAGAAACTTCTATTCGACTTCATCATAGGTTAGTTTGACTTTCTAAAGTCAACTACCTTTAATCATATAATATGCACGATTAAGGCAAATCAACATTATGATTAGAACCCGTTTTATCCCATATCTCATGTAATTAGTCAAGCTTGCCAATTACGCGTTTCACTTGAATTTCAACACTTTACTTCTCATTTAGGCATTTTAACAAACACCTAATGGGCATAATTCTACATATTTGCTAACTAGTTCATAACTAGTCATTTTTACCAAGATTAACATCAAAATTCAACCACTATCACTTATGATCAAATACTCAAACCTGGAAATTGTTTAAATGTCTTGTTTCTACTATCAAATATGATGATCTTAAACATGTGTATATCATCATCTTCTCTATATCATCAAAACCCACTTGTCTAAGTGTGGTAAATCATCACTTTATTCAAATCATAGCAAATTTTACTTCAATTTCTACTTAGGGTTTGTTCCTAAGCAATAACAGTTCATTAATTCGGCCATAGCCTCTATGATTCATACATATATCGCATCATGCAAGGTTAATAAATTTTCATAACTTCATGAATGTTAGAAATTCGACATACCTTACGATCCCCTTAACTTGGTGATCGTTTCTATGTATTCAAATCCGAATTTGGCCTTCGATTGATCCTCCAATTTGAAGGTTTTGTTGAGTTTAGGGTTAGATCCCATGGAGCTTGTCTCCTGATCGATTAGAACACACACACACACTTAGTGTGTGTGGTGTTTTATTTTCTTTTTGTTTTATAAATTAACCCTTTTTCCAATTTTCTAACTTTGGTCCCTCATGTTTGGTTAATATTAAGTAGGTTACAACCTACTTATTTTAAACCCATATTCCTCTTATTAACTAGGTTAAACACTCCTAGTTAATTTAGTGCGTTCTGGAATATTTATGACTAAGTTTATTTTAAGTCCCGTTAACTCGGGCTTCTTGTAAACTTTATTTTCTTAAAAGCTTTTACTCACGTTTTATTTAATATTAGGTTTATTGATTTAAATCCTAATATTTTCTGGGTTACTTTTACCGCCAACGGTATTTTACCCGCCTTTTAGTATTAACGGGGTTTGATTACCAAACCCGTTTTCGGGGTGTTACAAGTCTACCCCCTTTAAGAGGTTTCGTCCTCGAAACCTTTTCTTACATAGTTTACCGAGTTTAACTTATGCATTTGCTCTCGATAATCCATTGAGCATTTCCCATATTTTAACCAATTGTTAGTATTACGAGAAAAGTGTGGTAAAATCTGTTTGGTTATTAATCACCTACGTATCTTATACGACATAATACAACTTGAAATAACGTAATTGTTGGTGCATACATCTGTCGACTTCGTCTTGTATCGAGTCTTGTACTAGAATGTATAGATCATGGCACGGAAAACGAGAAATATGTTTCTATAGGTATTTCGTTTGAAATGACACAGGGTCATTTCAAACGAAATCAAGTGGCTAATTCCGCTTGAAAGTGATTCCGCTTGAGCATGTTCAAGCGAAATCACCATGCCTATAAATACCCTTGATGTGATTTCGTTTGTAATGGTTCTTGGTTCCGACGCCGAAGTGTTGTCGAAGTGTCTCTGGCCTGTAAACTGTTATTTGATCAATAAACATGACAGATTAATGATATTCTAGTGTAATACAAGGTAAACGAAGACTGAATCAATGAATTCCGCCTCTGGTTTAGTCTAAGAACTCTTCTGATCGACTCATTCGGGTCAGAAAACGATCCTACAAGTGGTATCAGAGCTCAGGAGGAAGAGTTCTTACCATTTAGCTTGTTTTCGCTGGAAAATTCTGATTTCTACACCTTCTTTTACAAAAATCACAAGTTTTTACGGTCAAAATGGATTGAATTTCATATATGTCATGCAAAAAAGTGTTTTAATGAATCCTTGAGAAAATTGGACTTAAATTCGATATAAAATTGGTAAAATTCGTAATTTCGCTTGAAAAACAGATCGACATGATGACGTCAACACTATTTCATACGGAATTACATGCTTGATTTCACACGAAATTACCTAATTTCGCTTGAAATAGATAATTTCGCTACAGAGTATAATTTCGTTTGAGAGTTCCACACGAAATAACGTATTCCGTTTGAAAAAGTGCTATTTCACACGAAATCAGATTTCGCACCAAAGTGTTATTTCGTTTGAAAAGGGAATTTCATTTGAGTGGTGCTATTTCGTTTGAACAAGGTATTCCGTGTGAAATAGGTATTTCGTTTGAAGGAATTTCATTTGAAAGTAACTGATGTTGTGAAATCTGTTACTGAAACATGGAAACTGAAGAAGATATTGCATTGTATCTCTATGTATCTCAAGAAGAGAGTTATCTTAAGATTGAAGAAGAACCAGTTTTAAAAGAATCAATTTCAAAAGAACCAGTTTCAATAAAAAGGGATTCAGAGATTGTTTTAGATAAAGTTGAAAAGGGTTTAGAAGTTGATTCAGAAAAAGCTGAAAATAAGTCAGAAGTTGTTTCAGAAAAAGCTCCAGTGTTTGATCACTCATCAGATGAAGAAAGTGACGATGACAGTGAAGAAATTAAAAAAATTGAATATTATAAAGGAGTGTTTGCACCTGAATTGTTTAATATGTTTTATGCAGGTACACTGGAAAAGCTTAAAAATAAACAAGCTGCAAATATGAAGAATCATAAAGCAGCAAATGTGGAGGAAAGTGTAAAATCCGAGAATAAACAGGTTGACAGTGTTCATCCAGAAACATCTGAACAAGATGAAACAACTGTGTTGTCAAAAAACGATGAAGTCAAACCTGAAGAAAGAGTTCAAGTGATAAAAGAAAAGGTTGAAGAAATTCCAGCCTTCAAGATGAAGAATAAAGCTGATGATGAAAAGATGCCTGGGAAATGTTCAAAATGTGACATATCTGAAGCAGAAAATGTCAAACTCTTAAAAGAAGTGGAGAGTTTGACATTGGAAAACAAAATTTTGAAAGAAAAAGAAAAAGATTTTGAAAATAAAATAAAATCTTCAGAAAATGAAGATTTTTGGATAAAACTTGAAAATAAAAAATTGAAAGAAAATGAAACAAAATTTCAAGATCAAATAAAAGTTTTTGAAAATGAAAAATTTGTTCTTAAAAAGAATAAAAGTGAGAATGAAAAAGCAATAACTTATCTTGAGAAAATCACTCAGCTTGAAAATGAAGCTGAGAGTGCAAGAAACAAAATTGATGAGCTTGAAAAGAAATTGAAAGGTTTTGTGACCTCATCAGAATTTCTGAATCACCCTTGTCCAAAACCAATCAATTCAGTTCCAATAAGTGACAATGTCACAAATTTTGACAAAGTCAAAATTGATGATTGTGATGAAAGATCTGATGATGAAAATGAAAAAAAGAAAATGTTTCTGAAATTAAAAGAAAAATTTCAAGAAACTGTTTTGCAATATACAGAAAAAGGTGAATACTCAAAACAGAAACCTTTGAAGAAGATTGCAGAACAAAAACAAAGTGTTAAAAATTCAAAAAGTTTTCAAAAAGAAAATAAAAAATCATCAGTTCAATCATCCAATTGACGTGTTCGTATATATACATAATTTTGCAATGAAATTACACTCGATTTGGTTTTAAATTTATAAAAAGTGATTATTACTTTTACATCAAAACACACACGCAAGAGGCAAGTGTACCCCGTCATATATGTAGTAAAGTATCGGTAAGAACCAAGTATCGATCCAAGGAAATGGGCGGAGAAATAATGCTAGACCTTTGTCACTAAACTACCGGTAAAAACATAAGTTGTTTGATTTTTAATAAACTAAAGTAAGTATAAACAAATACTTATAAAACATAATAGATTTCAAATATGAAAATATATAAATAGCCTTGCTTAATACACAACCAAAGCATGTCAACTAAGTCGGTTTTGGCACTAGAAGCATTTGATCAATTCTCCAATTTTGAGACAATTAGTATCCCTTTCGGGAATCCTAACATGACAATCATTCGGAAAGTTAAAACGATAAACACACTTTAACCACCTAAAATTGTTCTTTAACGTGCAATCGATAAATGTCTATGAAAATCTCTTAAAAATAAGTTAGTCATCCGTTAGGAGTTTTCTAACCGCACTTAATCAAGGAAAGCGACACCGATAAACACAATGCAACCACCGAGACAAGCATAAACTAGATTAAATCACAACCGAGTTCATTTTACAAATCTTGCACATAAATTCACCAAGATAGCAATTTTGGCCTAAACTACTAACTAAGCTAACAAATCATGGCAAGAATTTATAACGACACCATTTAACCCGTTAAGGTCCTTACGTGACGACAAGCTTTCTTGATTAACAATAATTACATTTTATTAAACCACTAACCATTTCTAGTATCATGGTGCAGACATTTTAACCAAGCTAAACTAGTTAACCAAGTTTAAAGTTTACTGATACATGATTAATTAAGCTTCATTTTTCAACTATCTTAACTAACCAAATACCAATCATCCAACACAATTACTTATAATCAAGAAATCAATATCAATAACAAGGTTGCAAATTAATCATCAAAGATAATCATAGAAAATACTTCCAAGTGTCATTACAAACAAAGATTAACATACTAATGGCTATAATCAAGCAAGGGATTGTTGTGTTTTTGCCCAAAGGTTACAATAATACATAAATATTAATCTAAATGCTTGAAAGATTAACAAAATCATGGAAAGATTAGAAAACCAAACCATAAACAAGCATAAGATTAAGAATCTGGAAGATAACGAAGCTAATCGGCACAATATGGCTTAAATCCGGGTGAAAGCAGAAGCCTCCGGAGCCTGAAAATCGCCAGAATCGCTTCCAAAATGTCCAGAGTTCCGAGCAGAATGTTTCTGCAAGTTTTTATATAATTTCGATCTCGCATGGTCGTGCATCCTGTCGCACGACCGTTCACTTTATGAATTATTGGAGGTATGGTGCACCATACTGCATGACGTCATCAGATCTTGACCGGTCTTCGGTCTCGCACGACCGTTCTTTAGATCGCACGATCATGCGTTTCCGGGTTCTTGTTGCACGGACTGCTGCACTGGTGGTGCATTGCCGGGCTTTGGCTGATCATCGAATCCGCACGGGGTGCAATCAGACGCACGCCCGTGCGTTACCGGGATATGCTTACACGCTGAGTCGCACCCTCGTTCATTGCCGGGCTGGGCTGGTTTGTTGGAAACGCATGGTCGTTCACTAGGTGGCACGACCGTTCCATTTGCCTAGGTCAGAATTCCAACAGAATGTTCGCAGCTTTGTCGTTTCGTCCGGAAAGTCCTCGTTTTCACTATCATCTTGTCTGGTATGTTGTTTTAGGCCTGTAAACAAAAATATACATGATTAAGTATCCGAATGACGGTTTTACGGCCGAAAACGCATAAAATGGGGATAAAATGGGGGACTAAAATATGTGTAAATTAGCGAATATCAAATCTCCCCACACTTGAACCTTGCTTGTCCTCAAGCAAGCTAAACTAAAATGCAATAAAAGATAGAATCAAACAAGAACGATAATTTACACACTATTTTATTGAAAAAAAATACAAACGGTTAACCGGTTTTTCGAAAGACAACATCAAATGAATCAAACCCAACAAGCATATGCAAATATGTGGCCATAACCAAAAAGCCGTGACTCACTTTCAATTGACTTAACAGGTTAATCTTCACACAACTCACAATGTTCACACACACTCGGTTTTATTTATGAAACATACATAAAATGTGTATGTGCAAACACTCAATGCCTCGTCAATGAAATGTGTAATATCATAAGCTTGTCATAAGATCTCGTCTCCACCAACTAACATGCGAAAAAGTGCAAATCAAGAGGACTTTACGGAGTTGTAACGTTAGGCTCGGGTGAAGGGTATGGAAATGGATGTTTAAAGCGGCGAAATGGTTAAAACTCGGTAGTTACGTTTAACAAGCGCAATACAACAAAACTATACATACAAACACCTTAAAAAGGCGACTTACGCGACAACGAGCTCATAAACAAGATTTCATCATTTTATCATTCAAAATTGCTCGAATTTTGTCTACTTCACCCTATTTTAGGGTGTTTTATTTTCTGTTTTTTTTTTTACAAACTAATGGATTTATACTATGAATAATAAACTATAACAAGCGCTAGTTAAACGATTATTTTGACCGAGTTTCAACACTAAAAGGTTTAAAACATAAAAAGGCTAAATTTGGCTAAGTGGGCGATTATGTTGGGTAAACAAAGGTAAACGGGAAGGCTCGAAATGGTTAATCCTAAAGGTAATGTAAGGTTTACGGGAAACACAACACAAAGAACAAGGGTAACACAAAGGGTTTTCTAAGTGCCTCTATCACTTCTACACAATTTTGCAAGTTCATGGTCTTAACAAGCGTGCAAGTGACAAGTTCTAAATTACACATGACATCCGGCTCACTCCTACTACGAAATTAACAAATATATAATAATTTCAAGGCTCAAATATGCTCACGTAACGGAAGGAATGGGTAAAAGTGTGAAAACTATCATGCAAGTCTTTCTTTGTTTGTCACGCTTTCCGGTTTTCTTTTTCAAATTTTATTTTGCTTGTCGAGTTTTTATCATGTCCGAAGCTTTCTAAAACACAACCAACCGGTTTATTTACTAAAATAAATACAGAATACAGATATTTTTGAATGATTTTTCTGATTTTTTTAGAGGACAAACAAAGTTAACCCCCTCCCCACACTTGGACTTCGCATTGTCCCCAATGCGAAACGCGAAATACAGAGAAAAAGGATAATAGTACTCCCCTCAAGATGATTTCTGATGAAACGAGACTTCCAAGCTGTATCTGTCATGTGCTCCGGTCAAAGACTTGATAGCCAAAATCTGCATGTACGTCACAAGGTACAACAAAACAGAACAGAAATAAAATAAACACAAGTAAACCATAATGTACATAAATAGGCGTACTAAAAATCCAAACAAAGACATGACAAACAAAGTAAAGTGTCTGAAAATAAAGAGTACATAACCGAGGGTGTTTGACATAACAACCAAAATGAACACCCGAAATAAACAAAGTACGGAAATAATAAAACCACAAACGATCAACTCCACCGTCTCCTAGTCGTCATCACCAGCATTATCTCTCATGTAGGAAGGGCCCGCATCTCCATAACCAGGTGGGTTCCAGGGTGGGAACTGCGGAGGATGCTGAAAGTAGTCGGGATAGGCATGATGCATCTCCCCGAACAGGTATGAGAACCCAACACTCACCCCCGGGTACAAGCTGTCCTGGTTCGCCCTGATCTGATCCTGAGTAGCCCTGATCTGGTCCTGATTAGCCTTGATCTGGTCCTGACTAGTCCTAATCTGGTCAATATAAACCCCATGTTGCTTCTGGTTAACCTGCATTTGTTGGAACTGCTGGTAAAACTCAGGGTAAGAGGGAATGCCCTCGGGCCACTCCCGGTGGTGGTATCCATGATGCTGCGGTGAATGTGGTGGTGTCTGTGGCTGGTGTTTCTCGTGCTGCTGCTTTTCATGCTACTCCCACATTTCTTCATCCTCATCATCCTCCTCAGCAGGAGGCAACGGGTCCCAGACCTCGTTGTTTAGACCCTTCAATCTATCCCCGCGATCCAACTCAGCAATCAACCCCATGGCTTTCAATGACCGAATATCAACATATACCCCTTCGGTCACCAGAGCGAGACTCGCAAGTACCTCATCAGTCATCAAGCCTAAGTTGTAGGCGATTTCGGTCACATATTGACCGCCGTGAATCTGACTGTTGGGTGTCCTCCCTGAGCACTTCACAAAAATATTCAGCCATCCTTGCGGCTAGGTTGATGTGTACTCCATCAACCATCGCATACAGAAAAATCAGATCGGGTGTTGGACAGTTCCCTAAACTGTCCATGCGGCCGCAAATGGTGTGGCTGAATACATGATGCATCACTCGATGCAAAGGGTCTCTCAATCATGAAGCTTTAGACACTCTCGGGTCGTAAGGGTCACCAATTGCATTTTCAGCCCAAAAAGCGGCCCGTGCTGCATCAGTTGGAAAGGTAAACTGCTCCGTGAAGAATTCGGAATTCATGTCTTCTCTTGTGTAAATTCCAAGCCTCCTACCCAATCGACCCACTGACCAAGTGTGCCATTGTCCACCCAACCTGAAAGTTATCCGCTCCTTGTAGCGGAATTTTGGCCTTCTATGAGCAATTGGTTTTTCGTAGGCATATGTGGAGAAGAACTCTATCGTTAGTTCAAGATAGATGGGGTGGTTGATATCGACTAGACGCGAAAGTGGGATAGAGAGCATGTTTTCAAGCCGCTCATACTGATTTAGATCCCTCATAACATCCCAATCCAGCCTCCGGGGGACGCCGAATTGCCCTCGCCTTCTCCATAAGGCGTCACGTCTTGGGATACAAAGAGTTTCTCTCTCATCATCGGGGTTAAATTGCAAGAAAGGATGATCCATCTGTAAGAGGAATATCGTTAGAAAAGCGGGAACAGGAAGAATTTCACTCAAAAACAGCAGAACACGTAGTTATGAAGATTCTGTTTTCTGATCTGGGCCGGTCGCACGGACGTGCGACGAGACGCACGGTCGTGCGTTGCCGAGAACGAGCAAGTTGGCCGGTAGTTGTCGCATCTGCACGGCGTGCAGTCAATCGCACCACCGTGCATCACTGGACCAACCTGAAATCCATCGTGAACAGCCGGCAAGGCACGACCGTTCCATACGAGGAACATCCGTGCAACTCGTTTATCTGCAGATTTCTAACCCCGACTCTGAACAGTCTGATTTTTCAAAAATCAACAAGTTTTTTTATGCAAACAGGGGGCAGAGAATCAACCTGGTGTTCACGAGATATGAGATTCTTGCAAGGTCTAGGGTTTCGCTTGTGTTTATGAAGGGAACCCTAAAAAGCCTTGAAGAATCGGACAAATCTAACCTAGAGAAAGAAGAAACAGAAAATCTACAAGAAGGAACGTACCGTGCGAAGAAGTGTGTGAAACCGTGCGAAGAAACCGTGGGATTTGAGGCGAAATCGCTCTGGAACGACCGTCTGTAGTTAGGGTTTGCGAATGAGGGAGATGGCAGCAGATGGGGGTTTTTATAATGTGCAAATGACAAAATTGCCCCTGCCTCTCGCACGGTCGTGCGACAGGTCGCACGGTCGTGCATTTCCGACATTTTTCAAACCCTGCACGCTGTTCTCGGAGATGCACCGGGGGTGCGACTCGTCGTGCAAGCCAGCCCTCAAACGCACGGTCGTGCCACAGGGGGAACGACTGTGCAACAGCTGCAGATCAGTTTTTTTCTACAGAAGCTATTTCCAGCAACTGTTTTGGCCGTTTTTCGCCATTTTTTCAACACGCAAACTGTTTAATCAATATCGCAACATAGAACCTTCGCCCGGCACGTCTAAAATTGTACAAACTAACGGAAACTAACAAACGCATCTAAATTACACTAAAACTAGAAAAACACATAAAAAGACAATATTACCCCTATAGCGCCAATGACGCTCTTGCTACATTTTTTTTATCCACGAGTCAGTAGCGTAGACTCATGCTAAATTTTTGTCGGTGAGTCGATAGCAAGACTCATGCTAAATTTTTGTCGGCGAGTCGATAGCAAGACTCAAGCTAAATTTTTGTCGGCGAGTCGATAGCAAGACTCGTGCTAATTTTTTGTCGGCGAGTCGATAGCAAGACTCATGTCCCCACACTTGTTACATGTGCGGGCCATTACCACACCCTTTCGGATTCTGCTCTGTATTGCCCGGAAGACCACCTAGGGGTCTCTCCGACATCATTTTTTCCAACTGGCCCACTTGATTCTCGATGGTCTGAATGGAAGCCTTTTGACTCCGCATTTCTCCTTCGTTGACCAAGAACTGCTCCTCATGCTGCTGATATCGTTTCTCAGCCATTTGATTAGCACTGTTGGAGTTGTTCAGCAGTTGTGCCGTCATTTCCTCTAGCTTTACGTTGCTTTGAGAAGCGTGTGGCTGGGAACTGCTTCCTGAGCCTTGATTATGATACTGTGGCTGGAAGGATTGACCTTGAGATTGCTGTGGCGTGGGAGCATGTTGAGCATATCCGTGCACGTTTTGGTTCCCAGAACCAGATTTCCACCCAAAGTTTGGGTGATTCTTCCACCCTGGATTGTACGTGTTGCTATAAGGGTTATTTTGGGGCCTGATTTGATTGCCCATGTAGTTCACCTCCTCGTGTCCTGTAAACATAACACCCTACTCACACGTACTTGGCACGTGTGCAACCCCGCACTGATCACATGATGGTGATTGAATTCGCGAGACATTATGAGACTGATCAATTTTTGTTGCTAAGGCTCCAATTTGCGCAGTAAGAGCCGTATATGTATCCACAGCATGAACTCCGGAAGTGGATGATGTCTTATTCCACGCTCCACCGTGGCGAGAACTTGACTTCAACGCAACTTTCTCTATGATCGCGTAAGCTTCAGTGGGTGTCTTCGTTCCAAGATCGCCTCCTGTATACACGTCTAAACGCTCCTGCGAGTCATAATTGAGTCCCTGATAGAAGGTCAGTACTAGTTGCCTTTTGGACAACCCGTGATGTGGGACATCAATTAAAAGATCTCTAAACCTCTCCCAAGCTGCGTGTAGAGATTCTCCGTCGTCTTGCTTGAACGTCAGGATACGGTTCCTCAATTTAGTCGTCTTTTCCGGAGGAAAATATTTCTGCACAAATAGTTCTGCCATCCCGGCCCAAGTGGTGATAGATCCTGCCGGAAGTGACAAAAGCCAAGATTGGGCTTTGTCTCGCAATGAAAACGGAAAGAGCCGCAAACGGATCGCGTTCTCAGAAACATCTCCTATCTTGAAAGTCGAGCACACCTCGAGAAACTTTGCGATGTGCCGACCAGGATCCTCGTGATCCTTCCCATCAAATTGCACCGAGTTTTGTATCATATTGATGATGCTGGATTTTATCTCGAAACTCGGTGCTGCTACCGTCGGTCGGGTGATGCTCGGTAGCAAGCCTTCTCCTCCGGGTTGGTTTGTTTCATTCAAAGGTCTGTCGTCGTCCGCCATGGTTCTGTTTCCTGCTTCCCCTGAGCCCTCGGCTTCAGCGGGTACCACCGGCTCCGGCTCGCCTCCTGCGAGCAGTAGCCCAACCGCACGAGATCTCGCGCGAAGACGTCTCCTCAGATCGCGTTCAGGCTCGTCTGACGGTTTAACAACTTCTGGAGCGGGGGTTGAAAACATCAACCTGCAAAGGAAGATTTGACACAATGAATATTTTATTAATATAATAATGTTTTTTTTTTTGCTGAAAAGGAACAGAATATTATTTATTTAAAATGGGCTGAAAATTTTATAAAAATCCAAAAATGGGCCCGAAATTTTATTAAAATCAACACAATAAAAATAATCGAATCGGCTAGTATAAAAATGATTTTTAGGAGCCGAAGACTCAAAGAATAAATAAATAATAAATCCGGATTAAATAAATAAATGGAACAAAAATTTACAAGCGTACAAAATATTAATGAAAACGAATAAATCGAATTAAAACCAAGAAATATTAACAATTAAATAAACAAATAAATAATCAAGAAAATATACACAAATATTAACAAGTATATACACCGATAACACAATGACTCGGGTCGTTCCTAAAGCTCGCCATTTCCCCGGCAACGGCGCCAAAAACTTGACGTGTGCGTATATATACATAATTTTGCAATGAAATTACACACGATTTGGTTTTAAATTTATAAAAGTGATTATTAGTTTTACATCAAAACACACACGAAAGAGGCAAGTGTACCCCATCATATATGTAGTAAAGTATCGGTAAGAACCAAGTATCGATCCAAGGAAATGGGCGGAGAAATAATACTAGACCTTTGTCACTAAACTACCGGTAAAAACATAAGTTGTTTGATTTTTAATAAACTAAAGTAAGCATAAACAAATACTTATAAAACATAATAGATTTCAAATATGAAAATAGATAAATAGCCTTGCTTAATAGACAACCAAAGCATGTCAACTAAGTCGGTTTTGGCACTAGAAGCATTTGATCAATTCTCCAATTTTGAGACAATTAGTATCCCTTTCGGGAATCCTAACATGATAATCATTCGGAAAGTTAAAACGATAAACACACGTTAACCACCTAAAATTGTTCTTTAACGTGCAATCGATAAATGTCTATGAAAATCTCTTAAAAATAAGTTAGTAATCCGTTAGGAGTTTTCTAACCGCACTTAATCAAGGAAAGCGACACCGATAAACACAATGCAACCACCGAGACAAGCATAAACTAGATTAAATTACAACCGAGTTCATTTTACAAATCTTGCACATAAATTCACCAAGATAGCAATTTTGGCCTAAACTACTAACTAAGCTAACAAATCATGGCAAGAATTTATAACGACACCATTTAACCCGTTAAGGTCCTTACGTGACGGCAAGCTTTCTTGATTAACAATAATTACATTTTATTAAACCAGTAACCATTTCTAGTATCATGGTGCACACATTTTAACCAAGCTAAACTAGTTAACCAAGTTTAAAGTTTACTGATACATGATTAATTAAGCTTCATTTTTCAACTATCTTAACTAACCAAATACCAATCATCCGACACAATTACTTATAATCAAGAAATCAATATCAATAACAAGGTTGCAAATTAATCATCAAAGATAATAATAGAAAATACTTCCAAGTGTCATTACAAACAAAGATTAACATACTAATGGCTATAATCAAGCAAGGGATTATTGTGTTTTTGGCCAAAGGCTACAATAATACATAAATATTAATCTAAATGCTTGAAAGATTAACAAAATCATGGAAAGATTAGAAAAACAAACCATAAACAAGCATAAGATTAGGAATCTGGAAGATAACGAAGCTAATCGGCACAATGTGGCTTGAATCCGGGTGAAAGCAGAAGCCTCCAGAGCCTGAAAATTGCCAGAATCGCTTCCAAAATGTCCAGAGTTCCGAGCAGAATGTTTCCGCAAGTATTATTGGAGGTATGGTGCACCATACTGCATGACGTCATCAGATCTTGACCGGTCTTCAGTCTCGCACGACCGTTCTTTAGATCGCACGATCGCGCATTTCTGGGTTCTTGTTGCACGGACTGCTGCACTGGTGGTGCATTGCCGGGCTTTGGCTGATCATCGAATCCACACGGGGTGCAATCAGATGCACGCCCGTGCATTACCGGGATATGCTTGCACGCTGAGTTGCACCCTCGTTCATTGCCGGGCTAGGCTGGTTTGTCGGAAACGCATGGTCGTTCACTAGGTGGCACGACCGTTCCATTTGCCCAGGTCAGAATTCCAACAGAATGTTCACAGCTTTGTCGTTTCGTCCGGAAAGTCCTCGTTTTCACTATCATCTTGTCTGGTATGCTGATTTAGGCCTGTAAACAAAAATATACATGATTAAGTATCCGAATGATGGTTTTACGGCCGAAAACGCATAAAATGGGGATAAAATGGGGGACTAAAATATGTGTAAATTAGCGAATATCACCAATCGTGATAAAAAATCACAAAAATTTGAAAATCAAAACTCAAAAACTGTTGATAATAAGTGGTGCAGGTTTGACCACAGTGCTCAATTGACAAATCAAGGATACAAGAGAAGTGATGATTACCACAAGGCCAAACAATGCCATGATCTAAGTGTTTGGTATGAAAGTGGAAAGTGGTACGATAACAGAGTGTGATACAACTGTGGTTTTAGAGGACACATTGCTGTTAACTGCCAAAGTTGGAGTTTTGAGACGAGAAAATGCTTTGAATGCCACATCAAAGGCCATATGGTAAGAGATTTCCCAATGAGATCAAAGGGTAGATCGAGGGCTGAATCTCATAAAATGGCAAAGAAACCAGTCAATGTCAATGAAAAGCCCAAAGAACAGAAAGTTCTAGAAAAGAAAGTAAAGCTTTCACAAGGGCAGAAAGACAGACTGAGGAAGAAAAGGAAGAAAGCGAGGGAGTATCTCCAAAGGATTTTGTCCTCGGATACAACTGGAAAATCAGATAAAAGTTTTGATAAATCGTTTTGCTCTTCAAAGACTGATCAGTCAAGTGAAACGAATTCATCAGATACAAATCTGAGGACGAAAGGGATATTAAAGAAAGAGAAAGTGGTTAATCAAGCGATTAACAAACCAAAAAAGTGAAATTTTCACTTTCTGGCGATGAGTTTGTTTCTTCGGAAACAAAGGAGCCACGTTTTGGCGATGAATCTGATATATCAAAGTCAGACAAGCCACGATCAGGCGATGAATCTGGTTCGTCAAAGCCAGAAGAGCCATCTGTTGAGGTAAAATGTGATAAATCCGTTAAGACAATGGATGATGTAAACTTTCCATCATTGTCAAACAGAAGATTGAAACAAAAAATTGAAAAGAAACTGAGTGACGATCACTCAAAAACACCCAAGGTTTGTCAGGCTTGGGTGGATCTCTTTAAATGAAAAACCTGACTTGCCGGAGCTCCCAGGTTGGTTAGTGTGGAGCAGGTATCGGCATCTTTCTTGTGAAATATCACCAATGTGGTTATTGGGTAATGGATTATTGATATTTCGATCTACAAGATTAATCAGGGACATTAAATTGTACTTGATTTATCTTTTCTACAAGTGATTGTGTTGTGAAAATCGGGAAATGTTAAATTCCTACACGTGATTGAAAGAACAATGTGATGATACCCCAATTTTACAAGTGGTAAAATCAACAAAACTATTTTTTCCGGAAAAACCATTTTGATTAAAACAAACTTAAGTGTTTTGAAATCATAATGGGAAAATAGTTTGTTGTAAGGGGGAGTTCTGATTGTTTATGCCAAGTGGATGGCGAATTGAAGTAATTCGCGTCATGTTGTCATTTTATTTGTATAGTCTATTATTTTCAAATTTTCCCAGAAAATCAAAATTGAAACATATTTTGATTTTAGGGGGAGTAAGAAAATTTTTAGAAATTTTGAAAATTTGAAAAATGTCAAAAACATTGTAAAAACAAAAATGAGTTTTGTTGTGAATAAGAGGAAATGATAGAAAATCAGTGGACTATCAAAGTACGCTAAAGAATTGGAAAGTCAAAGGTGATAAACGGTCTCACTAAAGATGTGACGATAGGCTCAGCTAGACTAGTAGATTTGCGATAACGATACAAACTTAAAAGAAAAAGCCTAGTTCTAGTGGGAAACATGGTTGAAAGCATAGTACTTAGTTTTGTCCTTCTTGATTGTGTGCCTGATCGGTAATTGTTGATTGTCTTAGGACATAAAACCGGTTAAGTTTGTGAGCTTTCACAACTTTGCTGAAAAGTCACTATGATTTTGTGTTTTCATTTTGCAAAGATTTAAACTTGTTTTATTTCTTTATTTTGTTTAAGCATTGGACATCCTCTGCGTATACGTGAGTATAGACCTGGATGTTATTGCCTAAACGTTCTGCTTTATTTTCTTTGGTGTTTCGTTTAAGCTTTGGATCACCTCTGTGTATACGGGAGTATCGACCTGGTGGTTAAAGCCTAAACAATTTCAATTTGTTTTTGTTTCTTATTTTGTTTAAACATTGGACTTTCTCTGCGTATACGGAAGTATCAACCTGATTGTTAATGTTTAAACATTCTGCTTTATTTTCGCACAAATCACAGTTGATGAAAGTTTAAAGGCATTACTTGAGTCAGTGTATTGCATGATGAGGGGATATGCTGAGATCGTGGGGTCCATAAGAATTTAGTGCAATATTAATATACCTTAACGTATCAGTAAGCATTTAGAAAGTTTTTAGATTGAGCTTAAGAGGACAAAGATATCGTCAATCAATGTGAATCGTTTAGAACTTAAAATGTATAAAGCTTAACGGTGCTTGTGATGTGTCTCAAAAACTGATATGATCCTCTTGCACAAACTCACAAAAATATTGTCTGTATATATTTCTTTATTACATTTCTTTTAAATTCAAAAATTCAAAAAGATTTTAAGTGTGTTTTAGCATAAATTTTTGAAAAAAAAAATCCAAAAAGATTTTTGACAACTGATGTTGAAGAACTGAATTTCAAAATTTCAAGTGCTGAACATGATGAACAGGGTTGGGAGTGTGTGTTTAAATGAAGAAATTTGTTTTGAGAAAGAAAGTTTGATTAGTTATTCAAGGTCATTAATTTGAACTTGATATAACTATTGTAAAAACTTATGTGGTTGTGAGAAAGTTTGTGCAGGAAATGTTGAACAAAGCAAAGTTTCGATTCCTGATGTTGAATTCCAGGCTTTCGTTTCTATTCTACAAGATAAAGAATTCCAGACTGCGATCCCAGCTGAGTGAAAGGGGGAGTCTGAAGACAAAGAAGCCAGGTTCCTGATCCTGTTGCTATGGAAAGCCAGGAGAAGTTCCTAAAGTTGAGAAGATCGATCAAGACTAAAGAGATGATATGCTGAAGACTCGATACTTCAGACTCGTCAACATCCGAGGGGGAGTCTGTTGGTGCATACGTCTGTTGACTTCGTCTTGTATCGAGTCTTGTACTAGATTGTATAGATCGGGGCACGGAAAACGAGAAATATGTTTCTATAGGTATTTCGTTTGAAATGACACAGGGTCATTTCAAACGAAATCAAGTGGCTAATTCCGCTTGAAATAAGATGTTGATTTAGTTTGAATGATTCCGCTTGAAAGTGATTCCGCTTGAGCATGTTCAAGCGAAATCACCATGCCTATAAATATCCTTGATGTGATTTCGTTTGTAATGGTTCTTGGTTCCGACACCGAAGTGCTGTCGAAGTGTCTCTGGCCTGTAAACTGTTATTTGATCAATAAACAAGAGAAATTAATGATATTCAAGTGCAATACAAGCTAAACGAAGACTGAATCAATGAATTCCGCCTCTGGTTTAGTCTAAGAACTCTTCTGATCGACTCATTCGGGTCAGAAAACGATCCTACAGTAATCTCGTTATTTCCACTAGTTTAATTAACTTAGCAATATTTATCGCTCGGTTATAATGTGATTGTACTTCACATTACACTTCTTAACCGTGATCACGTCACGCCATGCCAAATTTTATATCAACTTTTTATTTTCGAAAATATCACTTTTCAAATATATCGCCTTGCACCTGTCAGTGTCTAGACTTATATCTTTCATGTTTACTATTTATACGTTTATCAGAATTCATATTTGTAAAAACGTTATTTCTTACCAAAACCGAAGTTTTAGTTTAGCGTCTTCTCTTTATCCTTTGTCAATTATCCATACCGGGATATTGACAGTCCAAAATTTATTCTTCTACAGTCTTTATTTTGTGCGAGAATTCTCAATTGATCCTCTCGCTTTGTCTAATTAACCCGTAGGTTTTATCACTTAGCCTTATGGGCTATTTTGATTAGACTTTCATCTTTTTAGGGCGAAGTCCTTGTAATTTATTTCTTTTTAATCATGACCCGTGGGTCGTTTTATCCTCATAGACCTTTCCATTGTTTATAACCCCAAAGGTTATATTGATCCCGTAGATCATTCCTTGCTCATGTCATTCTTAAAATACATGTTTGGTGTCAAGGCACCCTGTTTTTTGTTTGAAGAATCATTTGGTTTCAAGCTTAGGTTCCGTTAACCTTGATTGTAGTTTCGTGGCTACAATTGTTTTCTTTCGGACAATTTTTTTCCGACTTTATGACTTCTCACTTCATTTATGCGTCAGTTCTTCTTAAGCTTACTGTTATTTGGTTTGCATATATTCTTATTTGGTTATGTCCCATTACTGGGCTCATTACTCTTTTGCATTTAACGTTACCTTTATTTGGCTAGCGCTTATTTGTGCCATCCGGCATTTTATTGTATTCAACCTGTTTGACTTGTTAATGTGAAATTCATCACTTATAAACAATCAAATTTATTCTTTATTTAACTTGTTCAACCTCGTTTGGTTGAACATATTTATTCAAAATTTATATTTACGAAATTTTATAGTCATAACTCATAATCCAAGTCTTTTGATTTTTAACCTGCGTTCACGTCTCTTGGTTTACACATGCGTTAAAATTCCTACCCATCAACCGGTTGTTTTACCGAAGTCGTTATTATTGCAACCCTCCCGGTATGCATTAAGACCTCGCTTCACTTTTATATTCCAACTTTGTCCTCAAGTTTGACGTTTTACAAAAACGCCCGTTAAGAGACATATTTGCATTTTTCGGGTTCGAGTGTAAGTACACCCCCTCCCGATGCATATCTTAATCATTTTACATGTTTGTATTCTCCGGGTTCGAGTGTAAGTACACCCCCTTCCCGATGCATATCTTAATCAATTTACATGTTTGTATTCTCCGGGTTCGAGTGTAAGTACACCCCCTCCCGATGCATATCTTAATCAATTTACATGTTTGTATTTTCCGGGTTCGAGTGTAAGCACACCCCCTCCCGATGCATATCTTAATCAATTTACATGTTTTTATTTTCCGGGTTCGAGTGTAAGTACACCCCCTCCCGATGCATATCTTAATCATTTTACATGTTTGGATTTTTTCGGGTTCGAGTGTAAGTACACCCCCTCCCATTGCATATCTTAATCATTTTACATGTTTGGATTTTTCCGGGTTCGAGTGTAAGGACACTCCCTCCCAATGCATATCTTAATCATTTTACATTAATCCATGTCCCTTCACTCGGGCTCATTATCCTATTGTAATACGCTTCCGTCACTCGGTTGTGCGTTTACATTATTATCAAATATTTTGCTCATTTGATTCATTTGGGTACCTTTTAATTTGTCCCATTTACCCTGTCCTTACTACATCGGATGTAAGTATGTCCATCATAAAAAGTTCATGGTACCACGTGCTCACTACTTACTTGGCCAGAGGAAGCGATCAACACCTGGTATACATGACCTTTTTATAATTTTCACATTACACCCCATGTAAGTAATGCCTCTATTCGTTTCTCTTGGAAACAATATCCTGGATAGGTTTTCTATTCGGGTTTTTCCAAGTTTTCAATCTACATATGCAACTTTCAATCTCTACGTATTTGTTGCATATTACTATATGTGCAATTAAATTTAAAATGTGCACCTGGTAACGCTTGCCCTGATAGACTTTTCTTGCCATTAGCCTTTTTCGCGATTGCTACGCGATTTAGGTCCTTGGTGAGCATGGTCTACTTGTCGTACTTTGGACCGTTCCTCCGTCAAGTCCGCAATTTGTTAGACTCCCGCTATCTTTAGATGCGAGTGTCCTTCAACTTAAACATTTACAAGAGTTAATAATATCAACTTCAATAATCGCCCGTATTATAATACAAGGCTTTTTCTACTATACGCGTCAACGCGCGTATTTTCGTCAACTATATCAATCATTTTAATTAGGGTAACGTGTATTACACGATAACCCTATGAGTTGTTTTCAACACTTTAACATGCTAAACCATTAACATACATGTACTTACCGGATTTGCGATCAAGCCTCGAACCGAACACTTTATTCTTTTTAACCTTGAGCTCTGATTACCAACTTGTAATGCCCGTCTGGTTTTATTAATATTTTAATAACAAGATACACATTTTTATGCTAAAATGTGACTTTACAAAAACTTGTTATACCAACATCCCCAAATGTTTACAACATTTCAAAAACAATTTATAAGTGTTTACATAATTCACTTATAATAACACAAATCAAGATTTGACGCGGAAGCTTCATTTAACGTGTGTTCGGTTCTTGCTCGCCGCTTGATCTTCATCCGGATTAGGTCCATCTTCACCTATGGTCAAAACCATGTAAATAATTAGTTTTGACACTTTAATAATCGAGTATAAACAAGTTCCGAGCTTAAACGTAACAAAACAAGAAAAATCCACACTGTTGGACGGTGGCGCTACGCCACGGGGGTGCTCGCGTGACGCCACCACCCGTCGCGTCGCGCGACGGGTTTCATGCATGGCCGTGGTGCTACGCCACGGTCTTGTTTCGACAGATTGTTGTTGCTGGTGCTGCATAATTCTCAACAAGATTCGATTTCACGGAAACGAGCATAACTCACTCATTTTTAATCCGTTTTACCCGATTCTTTTTCCTATGCGTCCGTAATTTAATTCTCCATCTTTGGAGTTAAAATCCAACATCCGAAATAATAAGTTTTGAGACTTCTAACCTTCGACCCATTACCTTTTTACCAACTTTTAACCCGTTTATGCATTTTATCAAACAAACATATTTGTTTGATCCATGTTTCACCTGCACCTCTTCAAATTAATGTTATCTACCATGTTAGGTTCTAATCACAGGTTTCTTACACAATTTAAACCTGTTTTCGCTCGTATGCTTATTTTGACCAGTTAAGGGTATTTAAGCACTTTAAAGCTTGAAATCGCTTTCATTCATTTCTAGCATCTTATTCCTACATTTCTTATCAAGTAGTCTTCCACGACAACTATATGTGTGTTGGATTTAATGTGGATATCTATATGTTCCGAGTTTTACCCCTCGGATTATCATTTTACGGCAAAGACCCATATAGAGTCCTTTGACCCAAAGATTCGCATATTTTACTTTTTATCCATTAAACATGATTTATGACCATTGTCTTTTGTTCCGGACCGCACTTGCCGTGTCGGAACATCATAATTTAAAACAAGACTTACTATTCATGACCTATCAAACCAATAGGTATTAAATAATTAGAGTGTAAGCTTTACTTACCTTGTGTCCGGATTATGCTCTTTTCCGCGTATACGATCCGTTTGACCCGCTTCTTTCCCCAAGCCTCCATCTAGCTTGTCAAGAGTCAAACTAGCATCATAATTCGTAAGATGGTTAGATTAGTCATCATTATTATGACAATTTCATCTTATGGATTTTATGTAGAAACTTCTATTCGACTTCATCATAGGTTAGTTCGACTTTCTAAAGTCAACTACCTTTAATCATATAATATGCACGATTAAGGCAAATCAACATTATGATTAGAACCCGTTTTATCCCATATCTCATGTAATTAGTCAAGCTTGCTAATTACGCGTTTCACTTGAATTTCAACACTTTACTTCTCATTTAGGAATTTTAACAAACACCTAATGGGCATAATTCTACACATTTGCTAACTAGTTCATAACTAGTCATTTTTACCAAGATTAACATCAAAATTCAACCACTATCACTTATGATCAAATACTCAAACCTGCAAATTGTTTAAATGTCTTGTTTCTACTATCAAATATGATGATCTTAAACATGTGTATATCATCATCTTCTCTACATCATCAAAACCCACTTGTCTAAGTGTGGTAAATCATCAATTTATTCAAATCATAGCAAATTTTACTTCAATTTCTACTTAGGGTTTGTTCCTAAGCAATAACACTTCATTAATTCGGCCATAGCCTCTATGATTCATACATAGATCGCATCATGCAAGGTTAACAAATTTTCACAACTCCATGAATGTTAGAAATTCGACATACCTTACGATCCCCTTGACTTGGTGATCGTTTCTATGTATTCAAATCCGAATTTGGCCTTCGATTGATCCTCCAATTTGAAGGTTTTGTTGAGTTTAGGGTTAGCTCCCATGGAGCTTGTCTCCTGATCGATTAGAAAACACACACACTTAGTGTGTGTGGTATTTTATTTTCTTTTTGTTTTATAAATTAACCCTTTTTCCAATTGTCTAACTTTGGTCCCTCATGTTTGGTTAATATTAAGTAGGTTACAACCTACTTATTTTAAACCCATATTCCTCTTATTAACTAGGTTAAACACTCCTAGTTAATTTAGTGCGTTCGGGAATATTTATGACTAAGTTTATTTTAAGTCCCGTTAACTCGGGCTTCTTGTAAACTTTATTTTCTTAAAAGCTTTTACTCACGTTTTATTTAATATTAGGTTTATTGATTTAAATCCTAATATTTTCTGGGTTACTTTTACCGCCAACGGTATTTTACCCGCCTTTTAGTATTAACGGGGTTTGATTACCAAACCCGTTTTCGGGGTGTTACAGTACAGATGCAAAGCGTTGGTTGATAGGGAACGTACCAGTGACCAAATTTGGATCTTGGCGAGCTTCCCTCGCTCCTATGTTGAAAACCCTTCCCTGAGCTTGGTTGATTTTCGGGCATTCACGCTTGAAGTACCCAACATCTCCACAGTTAAAGCATCCTGGTCCCCGACCATTTCCATTTCCATTACCACCTTGGTTGTTGTTTGCTCCACGATTTCCACTACCAACTTGATTCCCATAATTACCACGATTACCATTACCGCCATTTCCTCCTTGAGGGCGGTTTCCATGCCCATTTCCACCACGGTTATTGTTTCCAATACCATAACCTCTTTGACCACCACGACCAGTACCGGCCCTGCACGTCTCCTTCGAATGTCCATTTTTCCACAAGAGTCACACTTCCTAACCCTACATTGGCCAACATGATGGTACTGGCACACATCACATTTCGGCCGGCAGTTTCATGTCTTTACGCTTGCTGGCACTGCTGGTTCCCTTCTTGAAATTTGAGAACTTCCTTTTGTTCTCACCCGATGACTCAACGTGAGTCTCTTTCTTCTTCTGGTCAGAGATCGAAAACTTGTTTAACCTGATCGCTTCCTCAGTTAGTGCTACACTCAGATCAATAGCCTCGGTGATCGTGGCAGGCTTTGATGTTGTCACCATACTCATAATTTGAGGTGCCAACCCCCAAATAAAACGCTCGATGCGCTTGAATTCCGGATTAACCATGTATGGTACAACGCGAGATAGGTCGTGAAATCTCTGCACATACTCCGCAATCTTCAGGCCATCCATCTTGAGGTTCCAAAACTGTGTTTCCAATTTTTGAATTTCAGCCCTGGAGCAATACTTCTTGCGCATGAGTTCCTTCATTTCGTTCCAAGTCAAAGCGTATGCTGGTGCCTCTCCTAGAGTTTGAACTTGGAGATTCCACCATGAAAGTGCTCCGTCTAAGAACAATCCGGAGATGTAGGTGACTTGGTGTTCCGGCGCACATTTACTCATTCTTATCACAGAATCGGTCTTCTCCGTCCATCTAACAAAGGCCACAGCACCCCAGTCTAAGAACTGTTTATAGGTACAGCCTGTACAAGCAATGTCATTCACAGAAAGCATTAGCGAACGCACATGGAATATCCAAATGTAACGTTATGTGTCTCAAACGACTTAAACATTACCATGAGGTGGGTTACTTCCCGAGGTACCCCCGCTTTGCTCAGAGCGCAGGGCATCGTGCTGTGCTATCGCTCGTGAAATCCGTTCTTGTAACTCGGCCTCAGTTGTAGGTAGTGTGTTATCTCTTCGAGAAGGCATCTTCTAAAGAAGATAGTATAGGTCAGGTCTTATGCATATAAGTATGTAGTATGTGTATGTAATAACATTTATCAACGCAAGTAAACACATAACATCCCAATCATAATGTAAACAAGTAATTCAACAATGTATATAATGAGAATGTTGCGATTGAGCTTTCATATATCAATGACCACAAATACAGTTTTACATGTTCTACAATATACCATACATCAAAAGGGACTACAGGTTCACATCACCCTTGTCCAAATCGTCTATCAAACTACAACAGTCATAAAATCAAAAAGTGGTCTTCAAAAGGCTGTGCAATCTGGGCTCAATAGTGACACTCTCATCAAAAGTATGCTACCTGCATAAAACCAAAAACCTGCTATGCTGATGGTGGATGAGGATGAGGTGGAGGAATGAAAAGCAAACTGCGCACATGCGCTAACTCCTCCTCAAGAGCATGAACGATATGCAAGAGATAACTAATCTGCTGCTCCATAGTAAGAAAACGAACGTCAAAATGTGGGTATGGCAGAAGAGGAGCAGGTGGAGTCGCAAATGGTGACTGACAAGGACAAGGTGGAGGACGTGGAATCCTCTCTAACTCCATGACTCTGCGACACAACATCTCCTGCTGGAGCTATAACGAAAAAAGCAGATCATCCCTCGTGTAACCACTGTAATGTGAAGGATGGTATGGATCAGAAACAGGCATCGTATTGGGCGGAAACCAAATCAGTGGCTCGCCCGATGGTGCAGAAGCAAAAGGAGCAATATGTGCAAACTGTGGTATGAAGGGAAAAGCCGCTGACACCAGTGGAACATAACCAGACGGCTGTCTAGACGGTCCTTCCCCTGGACGGGGTGGAGGGATATCCTGTAAGAATGTGATCGGCAGATCGGTGCGGTGTATATCGGACACATGTGGATGAAACGGGGCGATATCAATAGGTGCATGTGTAGGTGCAGGTGGGGGAGTAACAGGCCTAACAAAAGGTGGCAAGTCATCATCGTCCTCTATCCACCCATTGCGGGTGAATGCGTAACGGGGATCTATATGGTCAGCAAAAGGAGCATGGTCGGCGGCTGCATGGATCGGATCGGGTAAAGGTGGTGCAACAACTGGTATGCCCACAGGGTCATGCTCAGGTAGAGGATCGTGAGCAGGTATAGGCTCGGGTGCAAGCATAGGCTCAGGGTCGGCTGGAGCTAACTCAAGATCAGCGGGTACATCAAAAAGCTGATCGTCAGGAATGAAGTCAACCTCATGCTCAGGATCAATGTCAGGATCAAACTCATCATCAAACTTAAAGTCTTGTGGAGGAACAGGTGCGGCAGACATAGCTGTGTCAGAATCAGAATCGGTGGGATAACGCTGCAATCCCAGTGTGAGCAGAGTAGTAGATGACACAGACTCGAATAAATTAGGACCAGAATGATCAGATGAAATCTCAATGATCGGAATCTCAATAAGTGGAACAGCAATAACATCGTCGACTGGAGCTCCATCACCCTGGGCCTCCTCAGGGGGACCCTCAATGAAAAGATCGATATCATCATCAGACATGGCATCAAAAGGCAGATCCTCGAGAGGAAATGCAGCAAGAGGAAGAGGGGCGAGGATCGGGACCACGACCTGCTCATCGTCGGGATGTCCGAGGATGATAAGATCCTGGTCAGGAATAGGAATGAAAAATGGATGCTCGTCAAGTAGACCATCAGCATGCGGTACAATGTCGCCAAAGTCAAGTAAAGCAAACGGCTGGGAATCATCGTCATCGCTACTCTCAGTGTCAGAGTTGAAAATATCAAGCTCCGGGACAATCTCATCGTCCGAAACTATGGCCATAGGGTCTACGGTATCTGATAGCTCACTCTCAGATGAGGACATGGTGTCTATAATCAAAACAACCACAACATATGCACATATATCAACAATCAACAAATAAGTATGTAAGCAGTAATAATGTAAGCATGTATTCATCCTAGTCTTCCCAGACTATCCCATCCAGCCTCTCAGACTGAACTACCTAGTCTCTCAGACTAAGCTCCCCAGTCTCTCAGACTGTCCCAACTAGTCTCTCAGACTACCCAGTCTCTCAGACTGCCCCAGCTAGTCTCTCAGACTAACTCTCCTTTCTCTCAGACTGAATTACCCAGTCTCTCAGACTGAACCATAAATGGATTCCTTGAAATGTAATTTTTTGTCTTTTATTTGTAAAAATGTTTGTTTCCTGGATCTGGATATTTCGTGTATGCAATGAAAATATGTTATGAAAATATTTTCGTGAGAGCCCTAATGATCGTAGTCTAGACTCGAGAAAGAATCCTAGTTCGCTACGATCGAAGCTCTGATACCAAGCTGTCACACCCTGACTTTTGCGGAAGCGTGGTTATTGGTGTGACTTTCTTAATACCATAGCATTCAATCATAACAACGCTATATGATAAAAACCAGTAGATGTTCATCCATATATTAAGTTTGAAAATACCACAACATAAATTGTCTGAAATGTTGACACCGAATTTAAGTTACAAACCACAACATGTTTTAATGAGTTCACAAAGACTCGACAAAAGATCTTAAACAAACCCGAGTTTAGAACCATGTATCTCATCCAAGATTAAGATACATCTCCTAAACTTTGAAGACTTGGATGACATCTTTTATTTATAACGTAGCTTGAAAACATGCAACACCTGCCAGATCCACTTAGTTCCCTGAAATACATGTAATTTGAAAACATCAACAAAAGTTGAGCGAGTTCATGTGTTTGTGTATGAATAAACCTTTAAAGTATGTCTGTATGTATGTATGTCCCTGGTATGTAGCAATACGGAAAAACAGATCACCAATGGTTTGCAAGGCCAATGGTATGTGTGAAATGGTGTAGGAAAACTCAAACCTAGCAGAATTTTGCCATGGCATTAGTATGTGGACATAGTCACCACATGGGCCACCCTGGTCCTCGTGGGTGTGGGCTCGCTACACCCAAATAGATCTATCACTCATGTCCCTCGGTCCTATGACGAGGATTAATGGCCTTAAGTGTTGTACCCACCTTTCACATGATCAAGCAGTAACCCTCTTTAGCTAACCATACAATGTATAAAACGTTTGTAAACAATTGTAACATGTATTTCACCCCCGAAGTTATAAAACTGAAAACAGTTAAAAGAAAAGGGGGACATGAACTCACAGTTTTGCGTCTTCGGTACTCGTAACTCAAATCTTCTCAGCAAACACGACTCCCTACAATGTACTAGGGTCTATTAGATTAACGGCCCGTGTCTTGCCTTAGCATTTACGTTTTTGAGTTATGTTTCTTTTATGTCCTCAATATTATTCCAAGTTATAATTACTTGTCAAAATAATAATTATTTTAACTTTAAATTATATTTAATTTTGGAATAATTGTTTAAGCAGTATTTTTGTATCAATACTTCTCAAGTATTTCCTTCCCAAGGATGGGGGTATTCTCATACATGTGTATTCGTAATCTTGTATTTGTAGTTCCAAAATAATATATTTTTAAGTCTAACTTAGAAAATATATATAAACTTATTTTGTCCAAAAATAATGTATTTCAAGAAAATATATATTTTTCCCAAAAATCATATATCTTCTAAATATTCCAAGAAAATATATTTTAACTTCCAAAAATAATATATTTTCTCCTTGTCGAAAATATGATATACTTTGTAATAATAAAAGTCATACTTTCATTTCTTGTATCCAAAATATTATTTACCAATAATATGTTCATAAATGTAATTTCCGGAATATTTGTAAGTTACATTCTATCGTTCGGTTCCACAATATTATATATTTATTCCTTGAGATTTTTGGTAATATCTTGGATTCTAATTTCTTGGTATTTTGTCAAGTTATATTATTTTAACCCTAAAATAATACAACTACTACACAAAGTATACAAATAATCACACACAATGTGTCTTTAATGTAAATATATATTCTAAATACATATTTATCCATTTTTATTTATAAAAACCAACCTCCAATACTTGTATTTTTGTAACAAAATCTATGGCAATGTTTATACTGAAAATCATAGTTAAAACACACTTGTAAATATTTGTTTAGAAAATATTTTTCTAAGTGTTTATATTTTTAGAAAATTATGCCATAGTTTCCCCTAAAAATGGAGGAGTCCATGCTATTAAAGCATATCATTTTCTTTTCAAAAATCATCACAAACAATCAACAATCAACCTACACTTACTAAGTGCCAAAACAATGCTATCTACATAAGAATCATGAACTTGAACTTTCATAAAAACTTGTAGTAACTTGGTAGTGTGTTTAGTAGACTTAGTTACCCTTCCAAATGTATTTAATTCTTTATAAACTTCATTCATGAAAGATTTAGGTGTTTACAACTTACTAGATGATTTTTCCAAAAATCATTCTCTTGAATTTTTCTTGTAAACAATGTATTCTTATACTTGTTACACCACCAGAAACATGGTTAGTTTCTTTAAAAACAATTTTCATGTAAATCTTGTGATTTAACTTAGTTTCTTTGGAAAACTATTTTTGAAATCATTCAAGTTTATGTCTAGTAATCATATTACATACTACACCATACACAAAATCATTTTCATTTTTCAAGTTCATGAAAACATAAAACATGATGATCTTGGTCTTTCACAAGATCATCACCTTAACTTACTAGATCATGTGTTTAATCACAATCTAGTAGGTTTCTTATGATGTCTAACATCACTAACACAAATCATCAATCATCAAGAAGCAAATCAACACAAATCAACATGTATTCATATGGTGTTAAGCTTATGTTAAAGGTTCATGATTATGTTCTTTAGTGTTCCTCAAGATTAACAATGTTCATCATCCTTTAACCATCAAAATATGTAGTAAAAACAAGTTACAAGGAGCTTACTACTATCACAAGGGCTAGGGAAGAACACTAGAAGATGATGATGATGACAAATGTGATGGATAAAAGCATTTGGGAGAGGTCCTTCAAGATCCAAGACCACCAAGCTTTCCTGTAGACCTCCTTACACCTTTGTGAGTATATGGATTGTATGGAAGTGAGATGATGATGGTGGGGTGGTTCTTGCTTGTTCTCGGCTGAAAAGAGGAAGGGAGGAAGGAGATGGAGTGGTGTGTGTAGTGTGTGTGAGAATGAGAATGATGGTTTACTTATAACCATGTTATCCTTTTATCCAATGTGTATTATGTCCCATTAAGTACACTACATGATCTTCCACAAATCTTATAAGATCTAATGAAATCAAAGGAGATTTAGTGTGATCAAGGGTGGGCCACACCCTTGATGCTGTGAACATGAGGGGGGGGGGGTATTAGTTAGGTTTCAATGGTAAGTTAGGTGATTAGTTAGAATTCAAGTGTAGTGTTTAGTGTTTAGTGTTTATCCATATCATGTGTTATATAGTATGTTAGGGTGTTCGGGAATCATAACTAGCTCAGAAACATTAAAACAATGCTTCTAGTATAATTTTGGTGTTTCGGGTAGTGTCGAGTTGTTCGGTTAGATACCGGTTCGTTAAAGTGTCAAACTATATCGTTTAGTGTTCTTTATGCACCCTTTTGTGACACTTTTAGTTCCCGACACTTAGGAAAGCATTCAGGACCATTTAGTCATATTTTTGCATGTTATCAAATTGTTAAAATGCAGATTTTTGCTGAAAAATGCAGAATTCAGCACTTTAAGTGGGTTTTAGGCACTTTCCGGCACTTAAGCTATCACCTAGTGAAGCGGTTTTGTGGTCCTTACTTCCCTACACACCATACTAGTGTAGTACTAAGTCTCTGGCCCATACTGGGTCTCAAAACACTACCTGTCTACGTACTGAACTTCGTCAGCATTTTTCTGAGTTATCCGCTAACTGTGCTAGCTGTGCTTTGTGCATCGTTTATGTCAATAAAGTTTGTATGTAAAAATGATGTGACATTATGAAATGTGATGTACATGTAAGTATGATGCAGTAATCAAAAAGCAGTCATTTGTAATTCAGCACAGTCATTAAGCACTAATCATGGTTAATTAAATAGTACGGATACCTGGATTTTTGACGGTTGTCACACAACAATAGCAGTCGTTTGAGTTTGATTTAACTGATCTAACCCACCCTTGTTTTCTGATATGCAAAGTAGAAACATGTGCACCAACAACCTCCAGTATGGTGGAAACAACTTCCTCAAAACGGTAGGTTACTCTCCTTCATAGCTCATTCTTCTTAAAGCCTTTATCACTTTATCACTTCCAAATGACGTTGGATGATTAGTCTGATCTTCGAATTTTAACACTTCTCGTATAATAGCTTCCATAATGACAATATCTTTCCTCTGCACTTTGGCTTCAATTGACCCAGCACCATTAGCTCCACTTCTGTTAACTTTGGCATACAGCCAGAAATCTATAATAGTGCCGCTGCAAATTACTGGACTGACTTTTAGTGCATGTGTAATTCGGCATGAATTTAAACCCACGATCATAGAATTGAATTCGTCATAGTGTACATCTGATGGATCTGAAAGATATCCTGCCTGGTTGTGAAAAGCCTCGTTGTCTAGTTTACGTTGATCTGTCATTTTCTGCATGAAAACTGACCAAGTTAGAGAAATATAGAAAATCCGGTTGATTAGTCAACAGGTCAACATAGTCAACAAGTCAACACAACCATAGGTTAATTCGGAAAATGTTAAAGGTCAATTTGAAAAGATTAACAGGTCAATTCAGAAAAGGTCAAGGTTACTGTTTCAAAAAATCAAGAGGTTCAAATTAATGAACCTTTTCGGATAAATCATGTCAGGTTTTCGGATAAATCAAAGTTTGAATATTGATTATCTGAAACGCATGAATTACCCGAAATTCATCCGAAACATGAAGATCTTTATCTGAAATGATACGAAATGACTGAAGTTCTATCTGAAATCCGTCTGAAATGCATGAAGCTTTATCCGAAATGCATCCGAAACCTGTAATACCTTGAAGATTCGAATTAGTCCGTAACTTGATAAGAGAGAATTAGGAAAAATTAGAAAAGTTTGTTGTTCGAATGAGTTTCTGAAACAGTGACTTATCCTTATATACAGTTTCGAAATGGTCATTGGATTAATGGGCCTAGTCCAATTCAGGCCTAATTCGGAGCAGTGTTTATCCGAAAACCCATTGGGCCTGACACGCTGAGGCCCAATTGGAATAAACAGTGTTGATTCAAAAACAGTTTGGCCAGACATGTAGAGGCCCAATGTTTATTCGAAAACAATTTTGGGCTTCAGTCAAGAACCAGTTGAACTGACAGAAAACCATCGTTTTCAAATTCCACAATCCTACTAACCGAGCAACCTTTTGAAAACACACAAACACAAGTAAATTCACATAAAATAAAAATTAAACGAAATTGGTACGGGATCAAATCGTTCTCAGACTGACTAAGGACACTTTTCAGCACATGCATTGTCACACCCTGATATTTCCACGTATTACCGGTGGGCCCGGTGGGGAGTATCGTGACATAGTTGATATCATCATAGACAATTTATCACAGTTAAATACACAGCGGAAGTCGAAAGATAAAATCATTACAAACCGAATGAAAGTAATATCAGTTATTACAAAAACGATTGTAAGGGATCCACAGGCGGATCAAAAGTTAAAAAGATCATTGTTCAACAGATTTATAACATCTAAGCTTGCAAGACCCTTTATTGACGCTAGGAGTAGCCAGCCTATTCCGTTTAGTACCTGCACTTAGCCTTTTGGAAAATACGTCAGTTTACACTGGTAAATACAATTAACCGACTCATTTTGAAAATGTTTATGAAAATTGATTTGAATGCACAAGGCACAAAATATCTTTTATAACTTGGGATATTATTTATATATAAACTTGTAAAAGAATTACATGTTCGTCATACGTTCAGTAGCCTGGGATGAATACCGGGTTAAAGATTAATAGACACACCACATGATATAATCCCGTGGTGAGTTATTCTCGAACCGTCGGTTATACCTTTTTATATATATATGCTCTGGCAGGTGTATGCTTACACCCCGTGCTTAGGTCGTGGCCATTTCAATGAATGATGCCAAGGATATCCGGGACATGGTCATTAACCCCCCAAAGGCTTTAAGCAAACAAAACAGTTTAAACGGGTCATCTCAATAAATAAACCTTTATATGATTAAAAATTCAATTCCCGACCAAGCGGTATTTTATATACCGTACCCCAAGCCCGTATAAGGGAAAATAAGTTAAAAGTATTTACCTGAGCAAATTATACAAATTTATCCCAGCCGTATACAATCAGCAAGTGCAAATATCTTTTACTGGGCTCCTAAATCTGGAATGAAGGTTTTAATAACCTATTAGATTCCTAACGCGTCTTACTTAAGTTTAAACTTAGACCGGTTAGTTTTAAAGGAAGTATATGTTTCAAAACGCAAGATTAAGCGAAGACCGGAATAGAATCTGATTTAGACCCGACAAGTTTGAAGACTTGTATAATATGGGTAAACTAAACACATTCTGGATTTTGAGATAAAAATGATAAGGTTTGACCCGTTTCGATTAATTTATGCAAACTAGTTACATAAACCGCAACGAACGCGAAAAATGCATAACTGGTAAACAAATGATTCATGAACAGGTTTCCTAAGTTAATATGCCTTAAATATGTTGTGATATCAGTAAAATACCTTCCATTATGCCCAAAATGGATTTAAACTCAAATTATGCCACGTAGGGGTATTTTGGTCATTTTAAAGGTTATAAAAGAGTTTAAATACTAATCTGAGTTTCAACTCTGATAAAATCAGTAAAAATATTTATTTTTATAAGTCATAACAGTAGGGTATTGCATATATGTGAAATTTATCTTTTATAACCAAACTATGCACCGTAGGGGCATTTTGGTAATTTCACATAAGCTTTAAAGGTCAAAATTAGAATTCTGTGTTCAAAACTTTTGCTTACTGTTTAATTATAAAAATTTACTTAAAACATCAGTAGGTATTAAGTTTCATATGCCAAAAATAGTTTTAACTCATACTATGCGCTTAAAACGCGTAAAAGACGGTTTTAAGCGATTTTCGGGTTTAAATAGGAAATCTGAGTTTTTGATCAGTTTATAAAGTTCAAAATATTTTATTTATCATATAAAATCAGTAGCAAAAATTTTGGTATCAAAATATTATGTAAAACTCATTTTATTCAATAAAAGGGCATAACCGACAATTACCGAATTAAAGCAAGAACCCTGTGTTATGCTCAGCTTAAAAATAAATAAAAATCTTCAAAAATCCCAAAATATTATATTACATCAGCGGGTAAAAATTTTGGTGTCAAAATTTGGGTTTAGATAGGCTTTATGCTAATTACGTTGTTTAATTAATAAAAAGCTTCTTAATTACGATATTGAGCATAACTCCTAATCTAGACCTCAAACTGATGTCAAATTTTTAGGACAAGTTTATAAATCAGTAATAAAGTTTTTTGTCCTCTCACATTTTCAAAAATCTTGTTTTAAGGTCAAAAGGGCATCATGGTCAATATTTAGGCATATAACGGAAACATGCACATGAATCGAATAACTAATGAACCAAGTTGTATAACCTCAGAGGGTTACACTAACCTATAACCTGGTCCTAATAGAGCTCAAAGGCATTTCAAAAATATGCTACATTGGGTCAGAACTGAAAGTCAAAGCAAAAGTCTACTTTTGCGACTTTCGGTTACGAACCGAGCTTAAACTGAAAATTGTCGGGGTGAACATGTTTAGACATGTTCTTACATAAATTACCAAGTTATATGAGTGATAAAACAGGTTCCATGGCTTTTACATTGTTAATTATGCGTTTATTTGAAATTTAGCTTTCTGTTGACTTTTTACAATCAAGTTTGACCCGACAATTGACATAGTTAGAGTGGGAATCAGAGGGTGCCCTTTTAGGGGTTTATTACCCACATAATTACCAACTCAAAGCTACTTTCAATTCGGGAATTGACTGGACCATTAGTGATTAATCACTAAGTCAAACCTTAATTACGACGGGTTTAACTTTAGGCCATAAAACTAATTATAAACGAAATTAGGATGTTAAGGACACTTACAAGGGTCCAATGGACTGAATGAAGATTCTTAAAAGCTCAGGATCCTCCTTGAATCAGGGACAAAGCAAGTTTTGGAGGAATGGTGTGAAAGAACAAGTGAACCCACTCCTATATATAGTTTTTGGGACTTCGTAGGATCGTGACAAGTGTCGGGAGGTTATAATCAGATCATGACAGTTGTTATACCATCCTTTAAAACAGTGGGCACCCCTAGAGTCGAAATATGTGAGTATAGAACCAAGTTTTGATAAAAACCAGCAGCAAAACAGCTTTCTGCAGCTGATCTGATCTTACACGGCCCACGTAGGAAACCCAGGGGGTTTACGCGGCCCGCCTGGCCCCTGGTTCTGATTCAAAGCTTGGCAGAAGTACAGAAACAGTCCCTGTACTTGATAAATGTCATTTCTGACACATGTAAGGCCTGTTAACCTCATTTCAAGGCTCTATTATGATGCCTAAACATAGGGAACATGAAACATGCTCAAAAATATGCCGGATGTCGGTTCGTTTGGCCGTACGGTCGCGTTGTTCGGCTAATTACGACAAAACACGAACAGATACGAAAAACGACCCAAATTACGCGACGAATGGAATTTTATCATGCCGCTCACTAAAATAAAATATTTTAATACTTACATAAATTTTTGGATGTCCGGATATATTCAGAACGTAAGATATGCGCGAAAATGCAAACTTATGCACTTTTGACGCTTTTAGTCCCTGTTGATCAAATAAGTTTATTTTTGCGCACCAAACACCTCTATGCCTATTTCTAAGCTATGTAAAGGATATTTAGGGCATGTTTAACTTATGATCATATTCTAGAAGGTTCGATACCATACGAATTGGTATACTTTTGCAGTTTGACGCAAATAGTCCTTTAGTCGCACAAAGTAGCACGAAATGTCGTTTAATGATATCCAAGTCTTCCATGGCCCATAATGGGTATTCCCAAGCATGTGTTTAAATATTACTACGCTCTCGTTTGCTTAAATGTTCACCAAAAGGTGTAGATTCAAAAGTTGACGCTTTTGGTCCCTCTACTACGCAAACTTGCGTATATCATCGCTCAATAGCATCGAAGCCTTATCTAATCCATGTTAGGAATTCTTGAGGGTATTATTAAACATCATGATGCTTCGGGTTCGTAAAAAGGTCATTCAGAGGTATAATTAAACATATTGATGATTTTAACCCCTCAAACTTGCAAAGTTGCGTGTAACGTCACTTATAGGCATAAAAGCCCTTAATGGACAATATTAGGCATTCCCGAGAGTGAAATAAATTATCATGAAGCTCTTGGTTTGTTAAAAGGTCTCTCATAGGTAAGAATTAACATGTTGACACTTTTAACCCTTCGTTGCGCAAACTTTCAATTAATTACGCAAACGACTACTCATGATCAACAAGTGGCCCATTTATGAATATGATTACCATGTAATGTTATTTAGAGGCTTATAATAAGCATGTTAACATTTCCAGTCCTTCTAAAATCAAAGTTTTTGATTTTTCGCAAAATTAGTCCCTCAAATTCAACGTTTGACTTAATTAGGGTTTATTACACGTGCCAATACATCATTGAACGTGTTTTTACGAGGTGTTACATCCTCACCCCCCTTAAAAGAAATCTCGACCTCAAGATTTGCTAAAGTAATGGAAGTATCTTCTGACGTATCACGGACTTAACCTCCATAGCATATTTGGGCCTCTAAGGGCATCCCAGTTGACCTATACAATAGGTACATACTTTCTTTCGGAGCTACTTTACCTGTCGATCCTCAATCGATACGGGTTTCTCATCGAACCATAAATTTTCATAAGTCTACATATCGTTATGTGACAATGCTCCCGACTTATCGGTGAAACACATCCTTTAATCACTTAGTGTGGGACACCTTGATTTCCATCAAGCTCCTCAAGTAAGTTTTAGCTTATAGGTTACCAAATCTTGATATGTTCGATTTCCTCGAATGATTCTATATATCAGAGCTTAGCCAGTCCAATAATTTAAAAAAAAATTCAGCATACCCCTTTTAGGGCGATACCTTCAATTTGAACCCTATTCCTTATTAAGGACTTAAGAGGGTTGCGACTTTCATCAATCATAGATTTTCTGCCGATTACTGGCAGCTTCTAGACAATCATAAATTTATATGATCTTATCCGTCGTTTCTAGGGTAACTTCCAGATCCTGTTATTTTGACTTACTAAAGTCCTATCCATCAAACAGACGTTTGTCATTTCATTTATACAAGGTCTCCAAAGGAGCAGTCCTTGACACTTGTATAACAACCATTTGTTATATGAGAGCTTATTTAAGGTGAGATTGTCATTCCAACTACCACTTAAACCAATCTTAAGGAATAGCTAATCCTTACAATTAGTCGAACAAATCGACGATCCTGGGCAGCTGATGGCGGTTCTTAATTGTTGCCTAAATAGGGTTGCGGTAATCAATGTATAAGCAAAACAAATTGTCTTTCTAAAATAATAATGTCGGAGCTCTCAAAATTATGAATTTGTCTTCGAGAAGCTTTATCTTGAAACTTATATGATTAGGGTTTCAATCCTTCCGTTATTTTTGGTACCAACTGATATGGAGCTTTTACAATAATGTAGCCCTAAGCGGGATGTTTTTCTTAATCTACTAGCCTCACAGGGTAAAAACAGTGTTATTCCTTGTAGGGATAACCAAAACATACCGAGATTACTGAGGTATTCTAAATCTCAGGCTTCAGTTCATCCATCAATACTCGTGTCAGATAAATGGCACATTTACTTTACGAATGCATGGATGCCTTAATTAGTGGCACTTACTTAGACACTCCTATAAAGGATATCTTCTTTGAATACCATTAGCCGACTTTAGTACCATATGACCATCGGGATATCTCAGTGGTTCCATGCATTAAACCTCCATACTGATCAGGCATGGAAGCAATCTATGGGACGTACTAGGATACGCAAATCCTCATATGGCTCCTTTATCGAGCATAGTCTAGCATTCGCAGTTGATAAAAATCAAGGATATAACAAAAATAAAATAACATATATCATTGTACCCGATCTGGTGAAAGAGTACTTTAGATTTTACAAATGAAGACTCTTGATAGGAAAAGAAGAGATGGTTCCTATGATTTCGCCTGTAAGTTTTACCTTACACTTAATATCTAGGGTTCTTATAGGAAAATTCTAAAATTTTGCTAAGCTTGCGGTCTTATGAGAGACTCAGTAGCACCTGAATCCAAACGTAACTCTTAGCAATAAAATCATAATAAGGGATTTATCTGGTGTCATTATTGATACGAACTGCCTCTAACATTCATCAGGAGGGTTTAGGCGCCTCCATTTTTTAATCCTTCTATACTTAGCTATAAAATCCTAGAGAGTTTTAGGGCAGTCTCAGCTTCGACTGGTTCATTTCTTAATCTATATAACGTGAGTAGCTGAGATAGATCCATAATGGATTTATAAGAAGCAGGCTTTGAAACCCTAATATGCCCTTCTATTACCGGTGTTAATCCACCCATAATTAATGCATTAAGCTTAGATTTTGGGTTAACTGGATAGGGCACTATCTTAGATAATAAGTTGAAGTCAGTAACATTCTGTCGACAGTCTATATCCTTCATGGTGAGAGTCAGAAAATTCTTATTCCACCTTTTCCATTCCGTGTCATGGTCAATTGGTTTTTCTGATTAGTCCATGAACTTGGACCATCCCAAATATTGTGAGAGCATTCTTCCTGTAACTTCATTAAAGTCTTCCATCAATTAAGGGCACTGCCCTTGAATAACTGTGACACATATCACACAATGTCTTTATCAGCATAACCGCTGATGTCCATACTGGTTTCTATTTCATCTAACAATTTCATGCAATCAATGGCCCCTTTTTCGCCATTGAAGTCTCTGGATTTGCAAGAGATGAAGTACTTTTAAGTACGTCCTTTAGAGGAACGGGGCTCCTTACTATATATATCATCTTATTTGGTTCATATTTCGCAATCGAAGTATGAACAAAGCTCTTTTTCATGATCAGAGGGAATATGATTTAGAGGTAGTAGCATTCTGCTTTTTGAACCTTTTCATCACCTTTCTCATAGCCTTTCTATCAGCTG
>JARYGA010054214.1:0-19340 GCA_030545235.1 Helianthus tuberosus
AAATTTCGACCGTTTATGAAGATTTAGTCATTTTCGGTTTTCGTTCAGGTTTCAGGTAACGAAGACTCGAGATCCAACATCGTACAATCGAAAATAAGATAGAAATAAAATATTTTTGGCTTTTAGAAAGTTTATATTAAAACACACCTAAAATCTTTTTGGACTTTTTGAATATCTCAAATGTAAAGACAGAAAGCAGTAAATAAATATATACAAAGATGCAGAAACTGAAAGCATTAAATAAATATTTACAGACATTCTTTTTGTGAGTTTCGAGGGTAAGAGAATCATATCAGTGTACGGTCATGCCAAAACGCTCTTGTTGTTCAATTAGTTAACATTAAGATAAGCATCCTATAACAATTATCGGTATTGTTGTCCACTTAAGCTCAACTTATCAGATGTAATCATGGCGAGGGGATACGTTAAGGTATGATTTATACTTACCGACCGGTGTTCATCCACATCACGACACATTCCCGTATCAAGGTATGCACGAGGGTTCATCTTACCGGTGAGTATACCGATTATCATCTGTTTGACCGTATATGATGTGAGAAACTCACTTATTTTGTTTGAAAACAAGCCCTATGTGATAGAATCACTTATTGATGAGGAACTTGATTTTCGATGCATGAGGGCACAGGAGCAAGTCCGTGAACAGGTCAGTACTTTCGTACAGCAGAGAGACGAACTTGACTCCCGGATAAATGTGATATATTATCACTTATTTTGTGGGACATGTGATTGTTGATCACTTATTGAGGTCGAATGCAATATGTACACGTATGAATAGTATCATGGAAGATCTAGACTTGCGTCCCCGTTATTTTTCGGTAAAAGATACAACCATGATACCCAGATGATAAGCAGCATAAAGACCGAATATCTCAGAACCTCGGCAATCTCTCAAACGAAATTTCGGTACTAAGACCATATGCCAATGAATGGTTCCCACCTGGTCTTCAGTCGATTTAAGTTTATATCACCCTGCACACTTTAAAATGATTGTGAGCCTACCGATACATCTTATATAGAGCTGCTTATTGCTTTTCATTTAAGGTTTAAAGAGGCTTAGACAGACCACTGATGTACTATCATTTTCTCTTTTTCTCGCCAGGAAACTCATTTTTGCTTTTCTATTGTTTTTGTGCTTTTGAAATTTTTCAATGTTTTTGGATTTTTCAAATAAGATTTACTCCCCCTAAAATCAACAAACTAAGATAAATTTAAAACACAAAGGTATTTACAAAAATGATTTTCCAATGTTGGTTTTACTCTTGCTTGACCTTAATGCCGTTTACCAATAATAAGTAGTCAAATCTGGATTTGTCAAAAGCTTTGGTAAAAAGGTCGGCACGTTGGTCATCGGTGTGGACGTAAGCAACATCGATTAGCCTTTTCTCAAAGCAATCACGTATGAAGTGATACTTAATTTCGATGTGCTTCGTCTTTGAATGCTGCACAGGATTTCTAGTGATCTGTAAGGCAGCAGAATTATCAACGTAAATAGGAGTAGTTAGGAATTCAAAACCGTAGTCGCGCATTTGTTGTTGGATCCACAGGACTTGGGAGCAACAACTTGAGGCAGCAATGTATTCAGCTTCGCATGTTGATGTAGCGACGCACGTCTGCTTCTTGCACTGCCATGTGACTAGGCGATTTCCCAAAAACTGACATCCAGCCGTTGTGGATTTGCCGTCGATTTTGCATCCGCCAAAATCAGAATCACTGAATGCGATCAAGTCAAAGTTATTATCCCTAGGGTACCATAGACCGGTGTCAGGGTAACCCTTCAAATAACGAAAAATCCTTTTTACAGCTGCAAGATGTGAGGCCTTCGGGTTCACTTGATATCTGGCAAGCAGGCACGTTGGGTACATTATATCTGGTCTTGATGCTGTGAGGTACATAAGAGATCCGATCATCGCGCGGTAGTATGAGGGGCTAACATCTTGACCCTTCAAGTCTGGAGTAATTCCGTGATTTTGCGGTAATGGGGTACCGATGGGCGTTGCATCAGACATCTGGAACCGGCTCAAGATGTCACCAACATATTTAGTCTGATGGATGAATATCCCAGACTCGGTTTGTTGTACTTGTAGGCCCAAAAAGAAAGTCATTTCCCCCATAGCACTCATCTCGAATTTATCCTGCATAATGCGCTCGAAGTTCCTACACAAAACATCATTAGTAGAACCAAATATAATATCATCAACGTATACCTGTACCAGTAGAAGATCTCCATCTTGTTCTTTGATGAAAAGAGTACAATCGATAAGACCTCTGCGAAATCCATTCTCCAGCAGATAATTAGATAAGGTTGCGTACCAAGCTCGCGGTGCTTGATGAAGACCATAGAGAGCTTTGTTGAGCAACCAAACCCGATCGGGATGGATAGGATCTTCAAACCCAGGAGGCTGTTCGACGTACACCTCTTCTTCCACCACACCATGTAAGAATGCACTTTTCACGTCCATCTGGTATACCTTGAAACCTTTGAATGAGGCATAAGCCAGAAAGATCCGAATTGCTTCTAGACGTGCAACAGGTGCATACACTTCGTTGTAGTCGATCCCTTCTATCTGACGAAAACCTTGAACGACTAGCCTTGCTTTATTTCGAATAACGACTCCACGGTCATCCTTTTTGCATTTAAACACCCAACGGGTACCAATCTTCTTGTAACCAGCAGGTTTCTCTACGAGTTTCCAGACACCAAGCTTCTGGAATTGTTGCAGTTCTTCCTGCATTGCTTCAACCCAAGAGCTATCTTTCAAAGCATCTTTCCAAGTTCTTGGCTCTTCCTGTGAGACATAACACGCGAAAGACCAATCATTTTGTTGACCAGATTCTCGGATAGTTGCATACAAGCCTGCATTGTTGTTGTTTCGCAACATGTTTCTTGTTTGAACGCCACTCTGTACATTTCCGATGATGTTTTGTTGAGGATGGGTATTGTGAATCCTTGTATCTGGATTATCTTGAACTGGAATATTTGTACCCAGATTGTTGAGATTGAGATCAACAATCAATTCAATGCCCGGAATTGACGAAGAGGATGATGCAGTAGCTTCAGCTGTTCCAGGGACGCCCACTGGAGGAGTACCCTCTGAAGTACCATGAACTGCTGTTATTGGAACTTCTTGATCTGCATCTAGAAATTCATCATCCTCTGAAGATTCGTTCAAATCGGTAGCATCGTGAAAATCCTCATTGTCGAGAGCATTATTGTTCAGTGAAGATGGTTCTTGATTGACAATAATGGGACGAACCAACGGTGAATCTGTTGCATTGTCACTCTCGAAAAACATCCTTGCTGCAGCATTTTCTTCAACTGCTTCAACATTGATCGAATTGAAAAAGTCATCGTACTCGAACATCCAAGGCTGACCAGGATTTCTAACCGGTAAAGTGTGCCTTTGTACTCTGACTTCAGACCATTCCTCGACCCTTTTAGTCTCTAGATTCCAGACTCTTAAGTTTGGGGTGGAATACCCAAGAAAGTATCCTTCAATTGCTCTTGCCCCGAACTTTCCATTAGGATCGATAATTGTGCAAGGAGCTCCAAACGGTTCAAGATATGACAAATCTGGTTTCCGTTTGTTAATAAGCTCAAAACAGGTCTTGTTGTGCCTTTTGACTGTGAGGACTCGGTTCAATGTGTAACATGCAGAGGACACAACTTCAGTCCAGAATGGAATGGGCAACTGTGACTCTACCAACATAGTCCGAGCAGTCTCGATCAATGTGCGGTTCTTACGTTCAGCGACGCCATTCTGTTGAGGAGTGTAAGCTGCACTAAATTCGTGAAGAATACCTTTTGAAGTGCAAAACTCCGCCATGGCATGATTTTTGAATTCAGTACCATTGTCGATACGTATCCGCCTAACCTTCAACTTATATAGATTCTCAATCTGAATGATCAAGTTTTTGATAATACCGAAGGTTTCACTCTTATGTGCCATGAACGCCACCCAAGAAAATCTTGAATAATCATCAGTTATCACGAGGCAATATTGATCATTCCTAATGCTTTTGTGCTTGACAGGACCGAACAAATCCATGTGCAAACGTTCAAGAGGAACAGCCACCGTGTTGATTTTCTTTGTAGGATGTCGCTTCTTCGTTTGTTTTCCTTTCTGGCACGAGACACAGATGTCTTGAAGATGAAAGTTTGTAAGAGGAACACCATTCACTAATTCATTTGACACCAAATGATTCATTTTGCGTAAGTGAATGTGACCCATTCGTCTGTGCCAAGAGATTGAGTCTTTTTCCGTGGCTTTGGAAACGAAACAAGTTGCTTGAGCAGACGTAGTGATAGCTTGGCTCATATCAAGGACATACAGATCATTTATCCTTGGAGCCGACAAGAGAATCCATTCTTTTGGAATTTTGAACCCGGGTTTCAGCACATAACATCCATTTGCATCAAAGTGTACTGAAAACTGCTTATCACAAATTTGAGAAACACTAAGAAGATTGTGATCAAGTTGTTGTACGAAGTTGATCTTATCAAAGCTAACAACCCCGTTGGAAATCATTCCTTCACCCGTAATATATCCGCCCTTATCTCCAGCAAAAGCAACATAACCTCCTCTAATAGATTTGACGTCGTAGAGAAGTTTCATGTCGCCTGTCATGTGCCTGGATGCCCCACTATCAACAATCCAATGACTACTGATAGTTCCTCCTGGAACACCCTGCACATGAACTCACATAATTAGTTGGAGATGGGGACCCAAGCCATTGTGGTCTTGGGTCTTCCATTTTCATCAACAACAATAACTTCTATTCTTTGATGATTTGAAAATTGTGATGGTCCCCCTGATTCAATAACAGATTTTGGTTTCCAGGTCTGTTGAGTTTTACCAGTTTGATTGTTTGAAAATTTAACTTCATGATTGTTTGAAGTTTTTGAAAACTTTGAACTTTCTGGTTTAACTAGAACAGATTGTTTGTTAACCACATCGGTTTTAATTATCTTTTCAATTTTCTTGACCTGTTGGCGTTTCTGTTTCTTTTCCCTTTCTTTTACAAGGCGGGGATCTTGTTTTACAGAAACAGATTGTTTGCGGTCAGTTTGGGCACGGGGATCATCAACCTTTGCTTTCAGCTTATGAAGATACGGGCAATTTCGAATGATATGCCCAATTGTACCACATTCAAAACATGATCTTCGTTCAACAAACCCCGAAGTATCATGTGATCGTCTTGCCGATGATGAACTTTGTGATCCCGAGGTACTAGGTTTTGAACTATTTGGTTCATTCCTTTTCATCACAGTTGCTTTCTTGACAAAATCTAAGTTAGATTGATTTTGAAATGTTTCAATTTTGTCCGTTCCCTTAGACTTCACAAAGTTCACATTCTTTTTCTTCTTCTGATTCGGCTTCCTTGAATTTTGAGTCGGTGCTTTACCTTTTGATTTGGCATGATTTTGCTGTTTTTGCACTGTTGGTAATTTTTGATTGCCAAATTGTTTTCGAACTTCGGCCTTTGGGATAGGAGGGCACTGTGTTACAGTAACATGTGGTCCTGTCTTTCCCAAAAACTTACTTGTTGAATTTTCAAAGACTTTACTGATTAAAGATTGATTAACATTCTTAATAGGAAAATCTTTGTCTGAATAAACTTTATCATCACCAACAAGAGTGTACAGCAAATCCACACTCTCCGACTCTTGGGCAGATGTGGACTCAGTTGGAACAGTCTTAGCTGGTTTTGCGGGAGGATCACATAGAATATGATTCTCAAGAGGTATGTCCTCTTCTTTGATTACTGCATCAGACTTTTCCGAATCAGTATCATCAGATTCATCATCAGAAGAATCAGTATCCTCAATCACAACTGGAGGAGCCTGATTCGGTTCGGCAGAAGACACACATGTATCTGCTGACAAATCTGAATCTGATGATACCTCTTTCTTGTATCCTAGTCCTGCTGCAAATTCATTAACATCTAGAGGAACAGATGGTTCAAAGTGAGTTCTGTACTCCTCATCAGGCATGGCATCATAATTTTGTCTAACAGGTGGTGGACATTGCTTATAACCTATGCATGTGACATCCTTTTTCTCTTTCTGCACATCAATGATGTGATCCAACACATAGCTAGAGCTCAAATAACTATCTAACTTGAGTCGGATCGCCTCACTTTCTGTTTTAACATAAGCCATTTCCTTTTGCATTACCTCAAGACGAGTTATGTACAAATTAATGTCAGTTTGTTTTCTGGAAACCATTTTCGTTAACTCAGTTTTATCTTTCTTTAATTTTTCAATCATTGATTTAAACTCCTTTTCATGGTTTTCATAAAACATGTTGGCTTCAGTGCATTTTGAAAGATCAACAGTCAATTTTTGATTATGAATGAATGTCACATCATATTTCTCTTGCAAAGCCTCGTGTCTGCCTTGCAATTCACACCACTTATCATTCAATGACACATGTTTGTCTTGCAAGTCAAACAAACTAGCTTGTACAGCATCATGTTTGCCTTGCAACTCAGACATGTTTGCCTCTAAATCAGCACATTTAATATGCAAACTATCACAGTTATCACAGCTAACAGAAGTGGGTTCATCGACACATACCTGACTTGATGAACTGTCGACATTAGCCATAAAGGCTGAATGGAGAGAAGACGAAGAATAAGCAGCTTGATCCACCAAAATAGATCCTTTTTGAATTCCTGCTGCAGCGTCTTCCAAAAGCTCATCAATATTTGCATCGACTGACGCACTTGATGTGTCATCTTCCTGATCATTGCCTGAAGTGGAGGATTCTTCATCTGAACTTCTACTATAACCAGAAGAGTCTTCATCCTCAGAAGAGTCACCACCATTGGCGGAAGATTCTCCACCACTGGCGTGATTTAAATCCTTCACAATTTCAGCAAAACATGCTGTGCCATCTGGAGCGTCATTTCCCAACTGGATTGACCAATCACAACCTTCATCTACTTGAACCACAAGTGCCTGGTTGGCATTAGATGGTCCTGCTTGAGTCTGGTTGTTGACAGGCACCAATGTGCGAACATTGTTCCTGTTCTGGTTCTGCTGGTTGCCTTGACCTCTGAAAGGATTCTGATTTCCATGTTGAGATGGCCTCGTACATTCACGCTTGAAATGACCACGTTCCCCGCAATTGAAGCACTTAACAGCCTGCTTATCGAACCCATACTTGGTGTCTTTCTTGCTTTCCAAGCTGGTTCTGCCCGTTCTTTCCATGAAATCCTTTGCTCGCCTAACAGCACTGGCAAAGGCCCACTTGATGTCCATCATCTCCATCTCCTCTTTATCAATCTGCTGATAGTCTTCTTGTGTCAGATTAATGTTGCCAATCTGACCTTCCACTAATCCACAGTATGCGCTCACCAAAGTGTTTAGCAGCTCCATGTGCTCCTTTGCTACTTCCACACTGACTTTAGAAAAACTTGAGGTGTCGAGCCGTACTGTATTTGGCTTTGATTGTTGACCAGCAGATGATGTGCTTCCATAACACGCTTGCTGTTGAGGAGGAGGAGGAAGTGGATTTCCGAATATATCAGTTTCTCTGATAGGTTGTTGGCTTTGCTGTTGTGGCACTGGTTGAGGAACTGGATTAAGCGGATTTCCATATATGTCTGTTGTTGGAGGAGGAGTGCCATACAAGCTAGTGCTAGACACAAATGCTGTTTGAATTGGAGCGTGTGAAGAAGGTTTTGTAGAAGTGCTAGAAGCTCCATAATACATTTCAGGATTTTGTGGCACTGGAACTCTTTTAGCCTTGAGAGTTTCTTCCTGATTCTTGTTTTCCAGGAGTTGAGCAAAGTCACCGAAGTTTGTTGTATCCAAAGTGCCATTGTACTTCAGGATTTCTAAGAAATTATTCCATTGAGGTGGCAGTGCATCTGCAAACTTCTTCACTATCTCTGCTGAAGTTGTTACAACCCCCATATTTCCCAATTCAGTCAGCAAATGAGTATATCGACTTGTCAAATCTCCTAAAGATTCATTCTGCATACATGTAAAACCATCAAACTCTTTCTTTAGCAGGTCTTTTCTTAATTGACGTGTAGCTTCATTTCCTACGCCCCTTGTTTTCAATGCGTCCCACAACCTCTTCGTTGTCTTGTGACTGACAAATTGATGATAAATATCTTTGCTTAACGCCTGAGTAAGAATGGCATACGCTTTCTTCTCTAAGTCATAGACCTTCTTCTGATCTTCTGTAAGATCGGCAAACGTAGCAGCAGATGAAGCGGCAACCTCTATTGTTTGATCAAAATCTGTGATGAAACGCAACCACAGTTCTGTATTTTGACCAAGGACGTATGTATGAAATCTACCAAACCATCCCGGATATTCACTTAAATGCATCAACTTTGGAGGCCTATTCAAACTTCCCGTTTCACTTTCACTTAGCAAAATGCTTTGAACACTTGGAGCTTGATTTGATACGAATGCCCATTGACCGGTAGATGTAGCATTAGCTTGCGATGATGCCGGTGCGGGAGACGGAGTTCCATAGTACATTTCTCTAAATAAATCCTCACTGCTTCTATACTTATTTTCTGTATTTGACGGAGTACCCCAGGCCGGATTCATTTTTGATCAAGAAAAATAAAACCTGAAAATCACACTTGAGTCAACCGGTTAAATCACAAATTGAGACCTTCTGTTTAAAAAATAGACAAGTGTTTCAACGAAACAAAATGTTTCCACGAAACAGACTTTGTTAATTTTACGAAACAGATTTTGAAATCCTTATGTTATTGACGAAACAGGATGATGCTGTAGACCTTGACGAAACAGGCCCAACTCTTATCCACGAAACAAAACGGCCCACTTAGTAGAATAATTGGCGAAACAGATTTGGGTGTATTGGGCTTTACGAAACAGGAACCCAATCTACAATGACGAAACAGGGCCCAAAGCTGGAAGCCCAATCCAAGTTGACGAAAGTGAAGTTCTGTTTCGCCAAGAATGCAAGTGACGGGACTGGAATATGTTTCGCCGATGGGTATATCAGTGAGTTGGTAAACTTTTTGACTTTTATCTTCTACTGACACACGCAACAGTGCTTTCGGCTCAAGGCAGGCTGTATCCACCAACCAAGTATGGTTTGTAATATTTTAATCTTTTACAACTTCCAATACACAAACACTTGATAATTTAAATTTTTAAGATCAAAAAGTGAATTTATGAAGAACACTTTGATGATGTGAAGAACACTATGAATATTCCGGTGAAAAATATGATGATTCCGGTGACCGATAAATTTCCGAAACCTGATTTTGCTCGAAACTTCACTAAAAACCAACTTTTAATATGTGAACTTTATTTTAACAAGGTTTTTAAGCAAACATAATGCAAAACAACAAGATTACAGCCGATTTTAACAAGTTTTTCAGAAAATATGAACTTTTCAAAAACCCGAAACACGACCAAGAACACCTCGGTTTTAACAAGGAGAAGAGCCAAGGCTCTGATACCACTTGTAGGTCCGGCTAGGGGAGGATCTAGTCGCCTAATCCTTGTATACGAACCACTCCGGTTGTGCGGAATCCAACCGGAATAGCAAACCGAGATCGAACACGACAATGATGAACACACAAGACTTCACCGATTAACACCTCTTGTATTAATGCGTAGAAAAGATCAGTTACAAGCACAATGTTTACAAATCTATCTTGCAAACTCTCTCTAGTGTGTGTGTGTGTTCTGTTCTCTCCTGTGTTCTCCCTAACTAAACAGAAACATAACATGTCTATTTATACTCACAGACACACAAGGCTTTGACGAAACAAAAGATAGGCGACGAATCAGGATCATGATCGACGAAACACATATGTTTCGTCGACTTCTGGGCTGTTTCGTCGATGTGGCCTTTGGCCCAAACAGTTGAGGCCCAATTCTTGTTTCGCCATCTTCTCTCAGCCCAAGGACTTTGATGTTTAGCCCAGTCCTTGTCTTGATCTATCATTGTTGATCTTGTACGTGACGGAGGAAAGCCATTGCACGAGCCAACATTCATCAAGTCGAGTCGCGTCCACAATCATGTATCAACATATAGCATAAAAGATGTTAATACTTTTAAGAGTAAATTACTTTTGAGTCCCTGTGTTTTAGTGGTTTTAACCGCTTGAGTCCAAAATCAAAAGTTTAGATGCGTTTCAAAACAGTGGAAGTCTCTGATCGATAGCCCTGATTTTATCACTCATCACAGCGTCAACCAGACTCTGCCGCATCATCTACTGGTAAGGTAGCTCTAATATTAAATATGTTTCGATTACTGGTGATGATAGTTTCCCCTACCCCAGTTTTCCTCTATTGTTCCTCCGACTGTTAAGCTACTTCGGCTTGTGTCAATGATCGATTGCTCTCACGGATTGGTTTGGTGTGTTTGTACAGGCTTTTTAAAGATCCGGTGAACAGAAACAAACTGGTTGTTCTTTGTAATCCATCAATTAGGAAATCTGTTGACATACCGATTCTGTTTAAATCCCATGTTGTTGGGGTTTGTCCTAAAACTGGTGACCCTAAAATCGTCACAATTACGCGTATCTCTGAAGTTGACCAGAAGACTGAGGTTTTTACATTAAGCTCCGGGGCTAGGAGAAGTATATTGATAAATATGAGTTGGCCACTGAATTTTTCAAGTATGCCTGTGGTTATAGATGGGGTTATTCATTGGATTTCTTTTGATACTCTTCCCCGTCGAATTATTTCATTTGATTTGATAAGTGAAGAATTCAGTGAGGTAGAGCTTCCGGAATGTTTAGCGCACTCTAGATATCCGTACATCTTTAACTTTAAAGGTTCATTTACTAAACCTCATTATCGGATTATTTCATTTGGTTTGACAAGTGAAGAATGTGGAGAGGTAGATCTTCCAGATAGTTTAGCAGACTCTAGAAATCTGTCCATCTCCGAGCTTAAAGGTTCTCTTGCTGTGCTTAATTACAGTGATAGTACCCTGGTTTGTGAGGTATGATGATCCAAAACCACGCTTTACGCTTTACGAAACTATTCACAATTGGTTTTAAGAGAACTTTTGATACAGTGCATTATAATTGGATTTAGGAGGAATGGTCAACTGATAGCGCAGCACGTATGTAGGCATGGCTGTTTAGTGGTAACAACACTTGGAGTTTATGAATCCTCCGCAGAACACAGCAATGATCTTGGGATGGACGAAGCTAAGTCGGTGTTCAAAACGAGCTCCTACTCAGAATCACTACTTCTGCTTAATCACTCGGATTATATTGTTCAATGATGATGGTCGTATGCATCTACGACTTTTTTGTTATGTTTTTTTTTTCTGCAAGTATACATTTCATAACGTTTTCCTGCAAGCATGCATGTTAAGATCACAAACATCCTCGTCATACTATTCTTGCTTCCTATTCAATCATTTTCTAGTATGGATCCTTATGGTCAGGTTACATTGATTTCATGTGTTAGTGTGTGTATATATGCGACTACTGGGTTAGTGAAGGTAGACGTGCCGTTGTACTAGTTTATATCCACCAGTGTAGTGGAGTTAGACAGGTGGTTGTGATATTATATATCCATGCCCTAAAAAATCATCGCTTTTATATATAAATAAATTAAGCCATTTTGGGCGACTTTTTCCCGTTTTACTTGTTACTAAAAAATAGCCAACTCAACCAAGTGTTTTTAGAAATGAACTTACTCTGGTCAATTCAATTAAGTAGGAAGTAGAGGTCTTCTTTCATTAGAAAGTATATGATGAATAGCCAGCAAGAGTACAAAAAGTTAAAAACAACTATATAAATCACTTAACATTTGTACCTCCTCATTTGCCCCTGCTGCAGCAACTTAGTTGGTTAGTTTCAGTTGCTTGCCACAATACGCTCAGGTTCGAATCTGAACTACACTGGTTTCTTAACTGTTGAGTTAGCTCTGCGAGTTAGTTTCAGATGCTTGACGTAGCCTGACTCTTCGGGTGTGTGGGGCCGCCAGTTGCAGGATTGATCAAGTGTCCCGTAATACACCTTTTGCCACAATTTGCTCATGCTGCTATATTTACCGTTTGGTCCCTATTTGTTAATAAAAAAGTGAACATGCTTAAAAATAGAAAAGAAACAGAAGATGATTTTCTTATCAAACTAATTTAAGGATGCTCATTTATAAAGGGTCTACATATCTACACACCTTTATGCCTATTTCCACACCTTGTTAGACGCCTCGTATAGGGCTATACGAGGCGTATAGGGTTGCTTTTCCGACCAGCTTCTGCACCAAGTACAACGTCACATCAGTCACATCAGACGGGGAGTCTAGGCCTATACGAGGGACCGATACGAGGGTGCTTAGACGCCTCGTATAGGCCTATACGAGGCGTCTTAGAGACTGATTTGACTACATGACTGACATGTGACTTAAAGCTATACGGGGTGTCTAGAGCTATACGAGGCGTCTATATCTCACATAAAGTGCAACATACAGTTCATTCTTGGTCCACCCCAAGCATTCAACACTTCTTTCTTTCTGTTTCTTCTTGTATTTCTTCGAAAGAATTGTTGTTTGCATTTGTGTTCTTATCATCCCGAAGTGTTGAAATGTCATCATACTGGGACAGCAACTATGTCTTCGGGCAGTATTCTAGCGACAACTGGGTGCCCGAAAGCGTTCCGGTAACAGTTATTAGCTTAAATGTTTTAATTAGTTGTTGTTTTAGTTTATTATTTACTAATGATGATACGGTTGTTTATTTTGGAGGAGTCTGGCGTTCCCGATTCTAATGAGCAAGAGGAGGTTGTGTCTAGTATACAAGGAAAACAAAACAGACCGTTTCTAGATTTGAACAAGCATCCCCCTGTTGATGAAACAACCCCTATAGATGACTCATACCATGCTGGTCAACCAAGTTATCCGACACAGCAAGGGTATAGATACGGGTGTGAATATTCTTACGGAGGAGACGGTGGATACGGAGGAGACGGTGGATACGGAGGAGACGGAGGAGACGGTGGATACGGTGGATACAGTGGATACGGAGGAGACGGTGGATACGGAGGAGACAGTGGATACGGTGGATACGGTGGTCATCAGCAATTCATTTCCCCGGGCACTCCTTACGTTCATCAAAACAATCCGGACGTTGGAGGATATGGTGGATATGGTGGTTATGGTTATCCGGACAGTCCGTACTTAAAAAAAGTAGGTATCAATTACTATTTTTTTATTATTATTTTATTATTATTATTATTATTATTATTAATATTAATATTATTATTGTCGATGTTACAGGTTTTCAACTCTTTAGATGAACTAAAGAAATGGATACAAAAAATAGCCAACGCAGATGGTTTCGTTATTGTCACCCGTTGATCAAAGAAAATCGGGGGAAGAACCGGGAGGGTATGGCTTGAATGTGATCGTGGTGGTGAGCACCAGACTACAACAACACTTAGAAAAGCTGGAAGCAAAAAAACCGGTTGCCCGTTTTACCTGCTGGCTGTGCGAAACCACCCGTATGAAACCTGGGAGATAAAAGACGGAACAATTGAACATAACCACGAACTTTGTGAGGACCTGTAGGCCCACGCGTTTGTGCGAAGGTTTACTCCAAGCGAAATGAAACTGATCGAAGAGCTGACAGCTCAAAACATGGAGCCACGCAAAATATTTCAAACGATAAGGAAGCAGGACCCCGACAGGTTTCATGTTCAGAAAGACGTTCAAAACGTTGTGGCGAAGATTAGAGCCGAACAAAGACAAGGATTGACTCCCATGCAGTCACTAGAAACATGCTGATAAACAACGACTTTATTTACGAGACACTGGAGGAACCCGGAACAGAGATCGTAACAGAGATCTTCTTTCTTCATCGGTACTCGAGAGACATGTGGCGTGCATTCCCCCACGTCATGCTGATCGATGCGACGTACAAGACAAACATATACAATATGCCATTTATCCAGATTGTTGGTGTGACGCCTACCAACTAATCGTTTATTATCGCGCATGCCGTTGTTAGTAAAGAACGGGGTGATAACTTTGTGTGGGTGCTTGAGAGGGTCAAGTCAATGTTGGATGAATGTATGGAGCCACGTGTGATTTTAACGGATAGAGACCTAGCCCTTATGGGCGCGTGTACTAAAGTATTTCCAGACGCCTCCAGGCTTCTGTGCAGGTGGCACATACAACAGAATGTTATGAAGCGCTGCAAGGGTGCCTTCACAGACGAAGACTGGGAGAAATTTTTGTCATTCTGGGGGACATTGATTGAGTCTCCATCCATACCCATCTACGAGTACCACTTGTGCAATATGCGAAAGCGACTTGTGGAGTGCAAACGTTCTAGTAAGTTTTTCTAATAACATACGACTCACCTATGCAAATTTTATTAAATTATTTTTACTTTTTAGGAGTCTTCAAGTACGTCTACGATAACTGGCTAAAAGACTATAAGGAGATGTTCGTCTTTGCGTGGACTGATAAGAGGCGCAACTTTGGTAATCGTACCACAAACAGAGTTGAGAGCCAACACGCCAACTTAAAGAGATACGTCCTAGATAGGAGCTCGCTGGACCTTGTAGTTGGTTGTGTCCAGGATATAGTTGAGACACAGTTCGGTGAAATAAGGAAGACTTTTCGAGAAAGCATCGAAAAAAGAATGAACCACCACAAACACCCGATGTTTCAACACCTACTTGGAAAAGTATCCCATACAGCCCTTGACTTGTTGCGTGGAAAGGCAATTAGGAAGCTAGATGTCTTGGAGCGCTTTCATTCATCATCTGGTTGCCAAATGTGGCACAGCTGTGGGTTGCCCTATGTTTGTAGGATAGAAAAGTACATGCGTGAAGGTAATAATTGTTAAACGTACAACACTTGTGTGATATATTTCCGTTAATCATGTTACTTAAACAATGTTGTTTTTAACCGTGCAGAGCGTCCGATTCAACTCGAAGACATAGACGTCTTCTGGCGGAAACTTAACTTCCAAAGTTGTAAATTGATAGACGATGACGTGGACGTGGCCGAAGAGCTAAATATTGTTAGACAACAATTAGAGTCGCACCCCCCAGCTCAGCAAAAAAGCCTGATGTCAAAGATTAAAGCGGTGTTGACTCCAAAGAAATCTACTAAGAAACCATCGGTTGTCCAACAAAATACTCGTGGCCGACCAACAACAAAGCAGGTACAACAAAGGTTGGACGAGGCCTCTCATATAGATGAAGAATTGAGGAGAAGCTCCTTCGGTGATGCAAACACGTGCTTTGAAGGTTCCCGACAAAGTAAGTACGATAAACCTCGCCACAGCTCGTACATTCCGTCACAGGCCTCTCAACAGTCGGTTATAAGGTCCCAAAAACCCAGCGAGCCTAAGCCGTTCAAAGAGTTCTAAGAAGAAAGAGACACGAGATGCTCACGGTTTTCCTTTAATCATTGGAGACGAGTACGTGGGAATCATCAAACAGTTTAAGTATTCCATTCCGCCAGTGTTCCATCCGTACGTCTCGTGCATACGAGATGTGATGCCGGACGGTCATTGTGGGTTTCGGTCTGTGGCTGTGGGCTTAGGTATGGATCAGAGTTCATGGGGGCTCATTCGAAGGGACCTTGTCCAAGAAATGGATCAGAACGAATCGATCTGGTTCCCAATATTTGAAGCATGGGATGAAGGTTATTTTTACACGCATCGTCAGGGCCTAATTTGGGATTCAGTGTCCGGTTGTGGGGAGGATCACTGGATGGACTTCCCCTTAGCAGGACTTCTTATTGCACAAACGTACGGTATCGGGGTGCACCTGTTAACGATAACCATGGGTGCGAGTTCCACTTTCTTCCCGATACTAAGTCCTCCGGCTAATCAACAACCATTATTCATAACGCTTACACATGTTAACGAGAACCACTTCATACATGTTAAGCTGGAAGGGGATTATCCAATGCCACCAGCACACGGGCTATGGTTGACCCACCGAAGACCCCATACGGAACAATGGGAAGATATGTACTTGCCACGTCTAGAATGGTATACATCGATAATGAATCCTCCGCCAAGATCAAACCCCAGTCTTAATTACATCGACAATGATACGGAAGAATAATTTTTGTAATTAATAGTATTTTTTGTAATTAATAGTATTTTTTGTAATTAATAGTATTTTTTTTGTATTAATTCCTATAATTTTCTACAATTTCTATAATTTTTTTTTATAATTTCTATCATTTTTCTATAATTAGAATTGATTAAAACAGGTTAATAACATTTTTATAAAAATTTATATAATTTTTTTATAGTTAGAATTGATTAAAACAGTTTAATAACATTTTTATAAAAAAATTACAGATATACGACTCGTATAGAGCTAGACGTGTCGTATATGATTGGTCAAAAGACCATTTTGCCCCTGATATGCACCCAATCTAGGCTTAAATGAGGGGCTAAAAGGTCATTTTACCAACACCAAACGCCTCGTATAGATCTAGATTGGTCGTCTGCTAGAGCGGGTTTTTGAAAATTTGAATTTTGAAAATTTGAATATCAAAATTTGAATTTATTAAAAAAGGACGCCTCGTATAGACCTGTACGGGTTGTCTATAGGGGCGGCAACATTTCTTTTTTTTTTAAATTTGAATTTTAAAAATATTTTATTTTAATTACTAATATACTCCTGAAAGTCCCCAGTATAGGCCTTAAATAAGGGCATAAATGTAATTTAAACAAATAGACGACGCGTATAGGTCTATACGACCAATACATGTTGGGCGGCAACTGTTTCACTTTTTCTTTTTTAATTATTAAAAAATGTTTATTAAATTACCATTTTACCCCTGTAAAGCCCTCAGTATAGGCCTTAGTCAGGGGTAAAATGGTAATTAACCATTCCAGAAATATCTTTCTGGGTTGGTTAATTACCATTTTGCCCCTGATTAAAGCCTATACTGGGGGCTTTACAGGGGCAAAATGGTCATTTGACAAAAAGGCCAGACGTGTCGTCTAGCTCTATACGAGACGTCTATGCCTCATATAAGGGGGGGAAGACCTAGACGACCCACATTATCACCCAAAACAAAAAAACACACATATACGGTGCACAGAGGTTTATACGCCCTGGATACGTATTTGGACCGTATTTTCGAAGATTTGAGGCATCCCTGGTACGTATTTCTTCCCGTAGTTTAGTATTTTAGCCTCGTTTTTGCCTTTAGACCGTAGGTTTGCCCGTAGTTTAGGTTTTGTTGGGTTTGAGGTTTTTGGGATGAGGTTGAAGATGAACATGGTAGAACAGGACGCCTCGTATACCTCTATACGAGGCACTGTATTTTTTTTTAATTATTATTATTATTGTTATTATTATTATTGTTATTATTATTATTTATTATTATTATTATTGTTATTATTATTATTTAGTACTATTTATTATTATTATTATTATTTTTATTTTTATTATTATTATTATTGTTATTATTATTATTTATTATTATTATTATTTATTATTATTATTATTTATTATTATTATTATTTATTATTATTATTATTTATTAATTATTATTATTATTAATATTATTATTATTATTGTTATTATTATTATTATTATTTATTAATTATTATTATTATTATTATTAATATTATTATTATTATTATTGTTATTATTATTATTATTTATTTATTTATTATTGTTTTTATACGTATACGGTATTTATTTGCAGATTGATTATGGAGGACGATCCGATTCAGGGCGATGACATTCAGGTAGAGCTTGATGGGGCACCGCCGGGGGGTCAGCCGGTTCAGCAGGGTCCACGACGGAGACGGCTACCGCCTCTGGATACGCTGCAGGGTCACCCGTATCTAGAGTTTCCCGACGGCACCGATGCCGCCCGTCATTACCAAAAGCTTAGGAGGATGCACATTGGATCGCATGCAGTGATCGACTGGGATGCGATAGATGCGATTACTGAGACGGCTAGAGTGCGTCGGTTTATACCTGTCGATTCGCCGTGGCATCGTCTTTTTGATTTGGCGCACACGCCGAGCTACAGGGAGCTGCTGGTCGAATTCCTTTCATCATTCACATTTCACCCTCCTGGGGTCCCAGTGCCGCTTCCTCACCCAGATGCTCCCCCTTCGCCTGAGGTTTCTTTCAGGCTTGCTGTCCTTTTGCGTTCGATGACGCTAACAGAGTTTGCAGTGCATTGTGGTTTATACATGCAGGGGGAGATCGAGACTGAGGTTTACACAGCGGGCCTAGTGGTGGTTGACAAACCCACTCTTTTAGGGTTTTGGCAGGTGATTGCGGGGGCAAATCATTGGGAGCACGACAAGTCGAAGGGGAGGGTGTCGTTTATTAGGGACCCACTGTACAGGTTCGTACGTTTATTACGGCAATTATTGTGATTATGTGCATTGTTTATTAATCTCTGTTTCTGTATTTCGCTAACACTATCTGCATGTATATGCACCATATGCTCGCTACTTCTATTGCAGCGCACGGCTATAGCCGTGAGTGGTGTACGTCCACATATCTTTTTTTCTTTTATTGTTTGTTGTACAGGAGGCCGTGCGCACTAGCACACGGTCTAGCCCAGTACTACGCCTCCGCCCATCACCGGCAGGAGCGCGGATTTTTGTATGGCGGGGCGTACGTGACCGTCATTGCCCGTTCATTGGGCCTCGTACTGCACTAGGACCCACATCTACAGACGCCGCCAGTCATGCCGACGCGGATGGGTTTTCAGTCGCTGTGGGGGATGAAGCTGCTCAAGAGGTTCCCCGTTGGCCCGCGGTTTAAAAACCGCGACGGGGGCATATGGAGAGAGGAGCCCCTACCAGAGCAGTTCGAGCTCGTCTATCCTCCGCCAGATCCTGCTGATGCAGTGCCCGTGGAGGACCCTCCGGAGGATGTAGACGGTGCAGCGGTGCCACAGCCACCGCCACCTCCCGGGGCGCCTTAGCTTCCACGTCATGTTATTCCAGGTCATGCCCCAGGAGCTGCGCTACATCCTGATGTACGAGCCGAGCTTGACAGGCTCAACGATTTGGTAGGTTGGTTGGTACGGGCCGAGCAGGATAGACGAGAGAGAGAGGGATTACCCCCGATACCGCTTCCACCGGCTCGAGCACCACATCAGCAGCAGCCGCAGCAGCCAGATCCAGATTCGGATTCGGATTTGGATTTGGATGCATAGACCTGTTGTTGTTTTTATTTTTATTATGGATGTACAAACTTATCTTATATATTTTTGTTATGGATGTACAAAGTTATCTTATATATGTCATATTTATGTTTGTTTTCAGTTATTCGGTTACTTAATGATTGTTGTCTTAAATTGAGATAATACGGAAACAAAATATGTTTTGAATATAATA
>JARYGA010054215.1:0-50000 GCA_030545235.1 Helianthus tuberosus
GACATCCTTTTTCTCTTTTTGTGTGCCAATGATGTGATCCAGCACATATCTAGAGTTAGAATAACTGTCTAGTTTAAGCCGGATCGCCTCACTTTCACACTTTGTGCAGGCTAACTCTTTTTGCATGCTTTCAAGACGATTGATATAAAGGTTTATGTCAGTTTGTTTTCTTGAAACCATTTTTGTCAGTTCGGTTTTATCTTTTCTTAAAGTTTCAACCATTGTTTTAAATTCCTTTTCATGGTTTTCATAAAACATGTTAGCCTCTTTGCATTTTGAAAGATCCACTATCAACTTTTGATTGTGCATATTTGTCAATTCAAATTTGTTTTGCAAATCGTCATGTTTGCTTTGCAAATCACACCACTTAGTATCTAATGAAACATGTTTGTTTTGCAAGTCAAACAATTTAGCATTTAAAGCATCATGTTTGCTTTGCAACTCAGACATATTAGCATCCAAATCAGCACATTTAACACTTAAGCTAGCACAATTATCACAGTTAACAACAGTTGGTTCATCGACACATACCTGGCTTGATGAACTGCTGCCATTAGCCATAAAGGCTGAAAGAAGAGAAGAAGAAGAAGAATAAGCAGCTTGATCCACCAGAATAGATCTTCTATCATTCCTTGCTGCAGCTTCTCCTAACAATTCATCGATATCTTCATCGATTCTCCCACTAGATACATTGTCATCGCCTGAGGTTGAGGTTTCCTCATCTGAACTCCTTGAATCACCAGAAGTCTCTTCATCTGAATCAAGCTGCTCCTCCCTGATCACCAATGCCTAATTGCATTGACCAGTCGCAACCTTCATCTACTTGCACCACAAGAGCTTGATTGGTGTTCGATGGTCCTGCTTGATTGTTTGCAGGGACCAAGGCGCGATCATCATTCCTGGGTTAATTCTGATTCGCCTGGTTACCTCCTTGACCTCTGAAAGGATTCTGGTTCCCATGCTGAGCTGGCTTTGTGCATTCCCTCTTGAAGTGACCACGTTCGCCACAGTTAAAGCACTTAACAGACTGCTTATCGAACCCATACTTGGTGTCTTTCTTGCTTTCCAAGCTGGTTCGACCCGTCCGTTCCATGAAGTCTTTAGCTCGCCTTACAGCACTGGCGAAAGCCCATTTGATGTCCATCATATCCATCTCCTCTTTATCTATCTGCTGGTAATCTTCTTGAGTCAGATTGATGTTCCCAATCTGACCTGCTATCAACCCACAATACACGCTCACCAATGTGTTCAATATCTCCATGTGATCCTTAGCTACTTCAACGCTAACTTTGGAGAAACTTGACGTGTCCAGTCGTACTGTATTAGATGGCTGACCAGCTGATGACTTGCTACCATAACAGGCTTGCTGTTGCACAGGTAGTGGATTGCCGTACAAATCTGTGGTTGGTGCAACAACCTTTGGTATTGAGGAAGGTGGAAGTGGATATCCATACATATCTGTTGTTGGAGCTGGCTTTACAGGAACTTGTATCTGATTGCCATACAAATCTGTGCTTGTGACAAATGCCGTCTGAAGTGGAGCGTGTGAAACAGGTTTTGCAGAAGTACTAGGAGTTCCATAATACATATCAGGATTATGTCGCACTTGTATTGTAGAAGTGCTAGGAGTTCCATAATACATATCAGTTTTTGTCGCACTGGAACCCTTTTTGCCTTTAGGATTTCTTCCTGATCTTTGTTCTCCAAGAGCTGAGCGAAGTCATTGATGTTTGTCGTAGCCAATGTGCCATTGTATTTCAGGATTTCCAAGAAACTATTCCAATGTGGTGGCAGTGCATCAGCAAACTTTGTGACAACCTGTGTTGGAGTTGTTACTACCTCATAATTGCTCAATTCAGTCAGCAAATGATGAAATCGACTTGTCATATCTCCCAAAGATTCATTTTCCATACAAGTGAAACCATCAAACTCCTTTTTGAGTAAATCATGTCGTAATTGCCGTGACTTTTCATTTCCTAGACCTCTTGTCTTCAATGCATCCCACAATCGCTTTGATGTCTTGAAACTGACAAACTGCTGATATATATCCTTGCTCATCGCCTGAGTCAGAATAGCATATGCTTTCTTTTCTAAATCATAGACCTTTTTCTGGTCTTCCGAAAGATCTGCAAATGTAGCGGCAGTTGAAGCGGCAACCTCAAGAGTTTGGTCGAAATCTGTAGTAAAACGTAACCACATTCCCGTGTTTTGCCCATTGACATACGTCTGAAATCTATCAACCCAACCAGGATATTCGTTTAGGTGCATCAGTTTCGGTGGACGATTCAGACTTCCGGTCTCGCTTTCGCTGAGGAGTATACTTTGAATACTTGGAGTTTGATTTGAAACAAACGCCCATTGACCGGTCGATGTTTGATTCGCTTGCGAAGATGCGGGTGCCGGAGATTCAGCCCATGATGGCGACAAACGCGTGTTTGTATACTTTCTTTCTGTATTAGATGCGGGTGCGGGAGATTCGGCCCATGATGGAGATAAACGTGACGGATTACCCCACCAGTTCGAACTCATTTTTGATGTTTAATGACCAATACCTGAACAAATCACACAAATTAAACAGTTAAATATGAGTTGCAAGTCTTCTGTTAAAAAAATAACACAAGCATAAAAATGTTTGACGAAATCCAATTGTGATTTCGTTGATGTTATGTTTGATGAAAACAGAAATTGTTTTCAAGTGTTTTCGTCAATTTTAAACAACAAGTGATTTCGTTGAAATGGACAATAAGGTGATTTCGTTGATGGACAATAAGAGATTTCGTTGATGGGTGATTTCGGCAAAGACAAGATATGCAAACTGATTTCGTCCAGCACTTCAATTGCACAAGTGTTTTCGGCCCAGAACTGATGAAAGGCCCAGAAGTTGATTTCAGCAATAAGTGGATTTCGGCCAAGGAGTGATTTCGGCCCAGTTGTGATTTCAGCCAGGTCTTCAGGGAGTTCGGCCCAGGTGGGAGTTCGGCCCAGAACTGATTTCGGCTGAAGAATGATGAAGAAGTGTTTTCGGCTGATAAGGGTTTTCGGTAAGGACCTGATTTCGGCCAAAACAAGATGTGATTTCGCTGTATGATATTGTTGACCGGGGTGTTTTCGTTGACTGATGAATTGTATTAGTCTGAAGGAGATTTCGCCCAGATCATCAGATCATGTATACAAGTTGATTTCGTTGAAAATTGCAACCAGACAAGAAGATATTTTCTCAAAAACTTATCCTGACACAAGGACCTCTTTTGTCAAAGCCACCTTACCCTTACACACTGTCTTGCTTTCGGCTCACATTTTTCAAGTTAAACATCATCATGTTAAAGTATACAATAGTCAAACAATAATATTATAAGTTTCAATAATTTAAATCACTTCAAACTAAATCCCAGAAATGATGAACAAACTCAAGAACACTATGAAAATACACAAGAACTCCGGTGAAATATGAGTTTTCCAGCCACCTGAAAATATTCCAATCACAAATTTTTGCACTAAAGTTCAATAAAAACCCAATCTTAAATGTATGCAAGAGTTTGAACAAGGTTTTATATGAACTGGAAGCAAAACAACATGAAATTCATAGATTTTAAAAATGTTTTTCCAGAAATATATGAATTTTAAAAACTCAAAAACCAAGAAAAACAACTAAAAACCTTTTAAATCTCAAAAAAAAAAACTTGGTTTTAACAAGGAATCGAGCCAATGCTCTGATACCAATTGTAGGTCCACCCGGAGGATCGAGTAACATCTATTCCCTGTTTTCCGACAAACCCGAAAGTGCGGAATCCAAACGGGTAAGTTAAACCAAGTGACGAACACATAAAACACAAGATTCACGATTAACACTCCATTGTATTAATCTAGAAAATGGTTACAATACAATGTTTACAAGATGCTCTCATAAACTCTCAGTGTGTGTGTGTTTACAGTGTGTTCGCTCCGAGAAATCTATTCAGACTTTGTCTGGTGTTTCTGTTCTGTGTCTGTGTATTTATACCAACAAGTTGACGAAAACAAGAACTGGACGAAATCCCTTGGATTTCATCCAACATGTTGTGATTTCGTCTTATTTGGATTTCATCCAAAGGGATTTCGTCCAACATGTTGGCCCCTGATTTCATCCAACATGTTGGGCTTGGGCTCAGACTTCTTCACATGGACTTTGACTTGGGCTTTGTCAACTGGGCCAAATAAACAAACAAACACCTAAATAATAAACAACCATGTATACTGCACACACGCAGTTACATGTACATGATTTGTTACAAAGTAAAACGCATACCGAGTCAAGACAGAAGGATGTCTTGACTACGGCCTTCACTTCGTAGCCGAGTCGAACCGAGCCGAGCCGTATCCACACGACATGTATCAACAAAACCTCTCAGGACTGCTGAAATAGAGTCTGAGAAGGATAAACAGGTTGCTGAGGGGGAGAAAGCAAAAGCGGCTGAGGAAACGAAGAGGAAGAAGGCTGAGGATGAGAAGAAAAAAGCTGATGAGAAAAGGAAGAGAGCTGCTGAAAGAGAGAAGGAGAGGGAGAAAAATAAGGAGAAGGAGGAGGAAAAAACGGTTGCCGACAAGCCTGTTGAAATAACTTCTACTACTGAGGGGTCAGGCTCTGGTGCTCTTCGAGACAAAGCCGCTGGTGCAGGAGGCGCGAGTGCTGGTTTTGCAGCTGGGAGGGCTGGTGTGGGAAAACACGGCGCGCCGCCGCACTCTCCAATAGGCCCCCGGGATACTTTGGGGGATATTTATTATAAGTATTATACAGAGGAGAGCCGTGGTGATGCTCCGCACCAACCGCCATGGGGTTTAAAGCAAAAAGATACTTTTCTTGAGTTCGCGCCTTGCCGCGACTGGTTTCTGAATTCCATTCCTCCTGGTGAGGTTGACCGTCAAAGGGCGCGAACCCACAATGGGTTGTATCACGCCTATGTTGTTGGGGAGGCCAACACCCGTGCCGCTAACCATCAAATTGTTCGCGAGTGGCGAACCATGGTTAGGGAGAGGGAGGATTGGGAGAAATATCGCGAACGGATATTAAGGCGTGTTAATGACTTCGAAAGATCGAAAGCTGCCTTTGATGAAGAGAAGGCCAAATTCGAAGCTGACAGGAAATCGGAGGAGTGGGGTCGTGAAGGCCTTAAGGGCAAACTTCGCGCTGCTGAAGACCTCTTAGCAAAGGAGAAAGCTGAGTTTAAGAGGTTAAGCGAGAAGGATAACCAACGCGCGTTCGCAGCTTGCAATAAGATTACTGAGCTTGAAGGCAAGGTTGCTGAGCTGACAACGAAGGTTGAGGATGCGCAAGCTGCTAAAGAGCAGGCTGAGGTTCGAGAAACTTCTCTTTCAGTTTATGCTTTTGTTGGCAGAATTAACTGATCCCTTTATCCCTTGTAGGTTGAGCTAGCCGAGGTGAAGGCGCAACTGTCTGGTAAAGACAAGGATTTGATGGCCAAGGACGTCGAGATTGCTGAGTTGAAGCGCCGCTTGCAAGAGCAGGTTGACAAAAGCGAGTCCTTGGAAATCGACCTTGAAGCTGAGAAGGTTAAGGCTGCCACTACTGAAGAGGCCAAACAAAAAGCTGAGGAGGCGCGAGACATTAGCACAACTGCTCTTAATGTGGCGCAAAACAACTACTCCGATGCTTAAGGCATTATTGATACTTTGGTCTCCGAGGCTGAGTGGCTGCGCGGCAGAGGATTAGTTCTGGTATGATATTTTTAACTTTGGCTTTACCCTTCAAAACCTGGTTACTTATGTGTTATGTTTGCTGTAGATGGCCAACTCCATCCTAAATGCTGGAGAACTGGATAAGGCTGTTGCGGCCGTTATAGATGCTTCCCGCGCGGTTGGTCATCGTGGAGGGTATCTTGAATGTGCGCAACATGCTACAGAGATGCTTGGACAGGAGTTCGACACTAGTCACTGCTCAGTGACTGATCAAGCTGAGGCTGAGCTAGCTCGCGCTGAACATGGTTATGATCATCTATCAATACCTGTGATGGATTTGGTTACTGAAGCGCTGAAGCATGATGATTGGTGTCATCGGCTAAAGACTATCCTTGACCCACCGGAAGCCGTTGAATTATCTGATGAAGAGGAAACTGTGGGTGAGTATGGCGATGGTGAAGGCGACAAGCACGATGATGATGACGCCGGTGATGGCTTTGAATAGATAGTGTTGAAGGCTTTGTGCCTTGTAATTTTTGTTTATTTTTTTAATATAGCGTGTCGCGCGGTCGCGCTTGCTTTAGGTCAAATGAATGATAGGCTTTATGTAACCGTTGCGCGTTTGCGCTTATTTAAATATGATGTTTATGTTTATTCTGTCTTGTTACAATTATTGCACTGTTGTTAGAAACTCTGGTTAAGTTAGCGCGAATAAATGCAAGTGTGGCTCTTGAGCGAGTATAGCTGCTCGGTCTCGCGCTACGTTCGCGGAGGACCTTGGAGGCATAACTCAAGAGCTCGTAATTCAATGAAGTGTTTTCGTGCTAATCAAAAGTTTAACATGCATTTGTAACTCAAGAAGCATTATGATAAAAGAAAACATGTCGTATGCTTTCATTAATTGGGAAACAGGCGCTTAGGCCAATCGTACATTGTAGATAAGTAACATAAAGGGCGTTTAGCCAACATAGGAAGTTAAGAAGGCGCGTGGCCAACATGAGAGAAATGGCGCATGGCCTAGAGTAGTTACATATAGCACTTGCGCAGTTGCTGCGCATTCCATGTGCGCGGGATGATGTGTCCATCCAGGGTGCGCAATTTGTATGCCCTTTTTCCTAGAACTTCGTGAACCAAGTATGGGCCTTCCCATTTGGGTGCTAGTTTTCATGGGCGTTCAGCGTTTGAAGCTTCGTTTTCTCGGAAAACGTATTCTCCTGGAGTGAAGGTACAAATGCGGACTCTCGCATTGTAGAACCTTTCCAGTTGTGTCTTGTATTTCGCTTCTTTAATACGCGCAATCTCGCGTCTCTCTTCCAGGAGATCCAAATCGAGACGGCGCTCTGCTTCATTATCAACCGTGTTGACTGCTGTCAAGCGCGATGAGGGGAGTCCAACTTCCGCCGGGCTAACTGCCTCCGAGCCGTATACTAGGCTGAAAGGAGTTTCGCCGGTGCTTGTCTTCGGCATGGTTCGATGAGCCCACAGGATGCTTGGGAGCTCATCTACCCATCCTCTTCTCTTTGTGCCCAGTCGGGCTTTTATCCCCTCGACGATACTTTTGTTGACGCTTTCCACTTGACCGTTGCCTTGAGGATGCACAACGGAGGAGAAGGTATGCTCGATCTTCATTTCCTTCATCCAATTTTGAAGATCCTCAGAAGCAAAATTGGTACCGTTGTCTGTGACGATTTTGAGTGGAAGACCAAACCTGCAAATGATGTGCTCCCAAATAAACTTGCGCACCATCATTGCAGTGGTTGAGGCGAGAGCTTTGGCCTCCACCCATTTAGTAAAATAATCAACGGCCACGATTATGAACTTGACGGCGCCAGGAGCTTCTGGGAAGGGTCCCACCATATCAATTCCCCACTGTTGGAAAGGCCAAGCAGTGGATACAGGGATAAGATCGTTCTTTAGGCGCAGGGTTTTTGGAGAATGTCGCTGACAGGAGTCGCATTTGCGCAGCTCCTTCAGGGCGTCGGCGTGCATCCCTGGCCAATAATATCCAGCGTTCATAATCTTCGCGACAACCAAGCGTGGTCCTGCATGGATGCCACAGATCCCTTCGTGAATCTCCCTGATCAAGTAATTCGCATCTTGGGGGTCCACGCAGCGCAACAGTGGCCCCAAGAAGGACTTGCGGTATAAGATACCACCATTCATCTCATAATGCAGAGCTTTGTTTTGAATCTTTCTTGCCTCTGCCTTGCTCTCAGGGAGTATTCCTTCTTGCAAATACTGAATTATAAGGGTCATCCAAGATGGCTGCCCTATTTCGATCACATTTACCTGGCGCAGCAGGACTGATGGATTTTTGAGTACTTCAATCCTTACATCTTTTGCGAAATGTTGAAAGGAGGTTGAAGCAAGCTTGCTCAAAGCGTCAGCTGGTTTGTTTTCGGAGCGATTGATGTGGACTACCTTGTAAGATTTGAACTGTTGAAGCAACTCTTTTGCTTGCTCTAAATACATGGCCATAACTTCGCCCTTTGCATCATATGTACCGTTAATTTGGCTGGCTATCAAGAATGAATCAACGTGTGCTTGTAGATTTTTAGCTCCCATTTTTATGGCGAGGCGTAAGCCTGCCAGAAACGCCTCGTACTCCGCCTCGTTGTTGGTATTTTTGAAATCCAACTTGATGGCGTAAGTAAATTCGTGTTTTTCAGGGCTCACAAGGCGCAATCCGGCTCCTGCACCATCTTCGTTTGAGGCTCCATCGGTGTACAGCATCCATAACTCATTTGATATGTCTTTTCTGGGAGCCTCGACAATCTCGCAGTCTTTGATTTTATCAACTGGGACTTCTGTGATGAAGTCCGCTAGAACTTGACCTTTGATGGCTGGGCACGGCCTGTACAAGATGTTGTGGCCCCCCAGCTCGATCGCCCATTTTGCTAACCGCCCAGATGTTTCTAGCTTTTGCAATATCGTGCCAATGTGGAAATTGGTAAGTACGGTGATGACGTGGCCTGTGAAGTATCTGCGCAGCCTTCTGGAGGCGTGCAGCAACGCCAGTGCCAATTTCTCCATTGTTGAATATCTCGTTTCTGGATCCGTGAGGACTCTACTGACGTAATAGATTGGAGTCTGAACTCCATTTCTTTCTACAAGCAATACCGATCCCACTGCCTTGTCCGATGATGACAAGTACAAGATGAGCGGCTCCTTTTCGAACGGTGCAGTCAGGGTAGGGAGTTCGATCAAACACTCCTTCATTCGTTGAAAAGCACTCTCTGCTTCAGGCGTCCACCTGAACTCTTGTTTCTTCACACAGTTGCGCAGAGTGCTATTAAAAGGGTATGACTTCGCGGCGTGATTTGACAGAAAGCGGTTAAGCGCGGCTAGGCGGCCGGCCAACCTTTGCATCTCTTTAATTGTTCGTGGTGATGGCATTCGTTCTATTGCCTGGACCTTTTCTGGATTCACCTTAAATCCGCCATTTGTGACTATGAAGCCTAAGAATTTCCCTTCTTCCATACCAAAAGAACATTTGGCTGGATTCAATTTCATATTCACGCTGCGCAACGAGTTGAATGTTTTTTCGATGTCTTTCAACATTTGGTCCTTTTCGGGACTTTTGATCACCAGATCGTCGATGTAAACCTCGATATGCTTCCCAATATCTCCAGCGAAGGTCTTATCCATCAGGCGTTGATATGTGGCGCCAGCGTTTTTGAGGCCGAATGGCATATTTGTATAACAAAAGATCCCGAGATCGGTCCAAAAAGCTGTCTTGTCTTCGTCTTCAAGCTTCATTTGAACCTAATGGTATCCCTTGTAGCAATCTAAGAAGCATTTCCAACTGTATGGTGCGAGATAGTCTATCTTTTTGTCGATCTCAGGCAAATAGTAGCAATCTTTAGGGCATGCCTTGTTGAGATCGGTATAATCAATGCACATTCGCCATCCTCCACTAGACTTCTCCACCATCACTGGGTTCGCGACCCAACTTTGATAACGTACTTCTCGCAAGATTCCAGCTTTGAGTAGTTCGCATACTTGCTCATTCATTGCTTTGGTTTTGTCTGCCCCTAAGCTGCGCCTTCTTTGGACCTTCGGCTCAACAGAGGGGTAGGTGTTTAAAAAATGCTCAGTAATGTCGCGCGGGACACCGGTCATGTCGGCCGGAGTCCAGGCGAAGATATCCATATTCCTGAATAGGAGTTGCTTGAGATGCGTTCTGATGTTTGGTGAGATCGCGTGGCCTATCGTCACCGTTTCTTCTGGGTACTTTCGGTTCAAAACCCACTTTTCTGGTTCGCTTGTTGAAACCTTCGCCGCTTTTGTTGGGCGCATCTCCTCCGTCGACATTACTTCTTTCTTGGCATAGATAATTGCCACCCCCGTCTTGGTTGGAAACCCTATCGTTGAGTGGGGCGTGGAAGTTACCATGTTTAATTCGCCTTGGGTTTCTCTCCCAATCAACACATCATGCCTCGATTTGACAGGCATCACCATGAAGTTTACATTTGTTGTTCTTGAATGCTTCCCGTCAGAGAGCGTGACGGGGAAGCTGATTTGGCCTAGCGGGAAGACCATTTCGTTGGAAAATCCAGACAGTGGATAATCAACTGGCTCAAGTCTCGCTTTATCATCCTCATCAAACTGATTAAAACATTGCTCATAGATGATATCAGCCGTACTTCTTGGGTCAATGAAGACATACTCCGTTTCATAATGGCCGATAATACCGGTAATGACGACGGGTCGAGTGGCGCGAGGGCCGCCGCGTACTACCGGGAAAATGATCTATTGCTCTTGCCATGAGGGTTCGTAAGGGCGCTTGCCTTTCTCCTTTGCGCTGTATCTTGGTCCATTGACCATATGGGATTCTAGGCGTCGGACTTTCTTGTGATTCCCCTCATCATGGCGTTGGATCTGTCGAGTTTCTTTGAGCACGTTTTTCACTAGGTGGCTTAGCTTCCCGCTTTTTAGCGCTCTCTCAATCTCTTGACGTAAACTGAAGCAATCATCTGTCAGGTGCCCTGTATCTTTGTGGAAGTCGCAGTACAGTTGGGGTCTTGCCCCTTCTTGTTTGTCATAGGCCTTGGAGCCTTGAAATCATGATTCTCCGTCATCAGCACCTCTTTTGGTGTTTTTATGAGCGGAGTCCAGTGCTTTTCTCGGTTATCATCCCTGACTGCTTTTCGATAGCCGATTCTATCAATTGTGTCGCGCGCATCTTCTCTATAGCGCGGCCTCTCATCATGGCCCCTTGATCTTCCGGATTTCCAATCGTTACTTTTGTACTTGTTGCGCTTGTTGTGATCGCGCGAGTTTCCCTTGAAAAATCGATCTTCAGTATAATAATTCTTGTTTCCGGCGAGTGACTCTTCAGTTTGCGCGACTATTTTCGCGGTTTCCATGAGTTTATCCCATTCTTTGGGCATTCCATCTTTCCCAGTGATAGTTCTGATGAGACTATCACAGCGAATGGCTTTCTTGAAGTGGCAACGCATGAGTTGTTCACTTACGCCACCGATTTCCAAGCACTCCTTGTTGAACCGAGTGATGAAATCCTCCAGACCCTCGTTATCTCTGCACCAGATGTCCTCTACCTCGGCTGTGTCACGCTGGTAACGTCTCTGTTGACTGAAGTGATTCAAAAACTGTGTCTTGAAATCCACCCATGACTTGATCTTTCCCGGAGGAAGGCTGTCGAACCAGGCGCGAGCAGCCCCTGTAAGAGTTTGAATAAACAGATGGCACCACATGGGCAAATTCCATCCTCCCATGCAACCAACGCTTGTGAAAACTCTGACGTGGTCATCAGGATCAGTCAATCCGTTAAACATTCCAACTGTCGGAGGAAACTTCTCTCTTAAAAGCGGCGCCAGCGCGATCTTTGGAATGAACTTTGAATGTTCTACAGCTTCAGCTGGTCGATAGGCGAGGCGAAAGTCTCGCTCTGCCTCTTCGGTGTACCCTACGTGTTGTCTTGGTTTGTAGTATTCATGGTTCCTCTGCAAGCAATTGAAGACTGACAAACCCTCATCATCCTGCCAAGTTGGATCATTCGGGTCAGTATCTTCCCATTCGTTGTTCATGTTACGCGGCGTGAGCCGGCTATGAACTGGGCCTCTTTGGACGTGTGACGGATAGTCATAATAGCTTTCTGTTTCTCCCCGTGTATCGCGCGTGTCATGCACGCTTAGTCTTCTGGTAGGGGGAGGTCTATTAGCTCTGCCTTGGATGTTTTGCTGTGGGGGTAACTGGCGCGCCCCCTGACTCTGTCCATTGGGAGTAACCAAGGACGGTTCTGCCGTTAAGACTGCTTGTTGTGCGATCAGAGATTGATACGCCGCGTTAATGGTGGCAATATTTTTGGCGTACCACGAGGCTGGAGTTTCGCCCTCTGGTAGCCCTAATAGCGCCGAAACGTTCTGAGGTGGAGCTGGGTTTGAAGGTCCAGCGCCATTGTTTCCTGGGGTTACCGTCTGAGTGATGTGGGTGATGCTCCCGCGCGGTCCCCCAGTGTTGGTTACTTCGATTTCGCCAATTTCTGCAATGTGTTGGGGTTGGACGTTTTGATTGTCCTCCCCCAACGCTGCATTAGAGTTTGCTCCGAAACCAACAAACTCAGGAATGATTCCTTGACCAGCCATGATCGAAGGAAAAAACAACTAAAGCTCAGAAAAAAGAAGATGAAAGTGATTTGTAGAAAACCGGTGGGCGCCAATGAAGAAACACTGAACTAATTATAGGGTTAATCAGTTTGGTTTATGTTTCTACCATAGTGGTTAATCTTCTAAAGGCTTTCTGAGCTTCGTAATGATCGTCTAATCCTGCAAAACAGAACACCGTTACTCGTTAAGAGGGGAATGTAGGGGTTTCCCTCTTAACCGGGCTCCGGCGTGAGAATAAGCGACTGCTTTGAGGAGATAATTAAGTATTAAGAGTGAGAGTAGAGGGAATGGAATGTTTAACCTGGGAAGTGAGGTCTCTATTTATAGCCGGAGAGGTGTAAGACGATATGGGCTGATGGGCCTTGGGCCTGAAGGCGACAATATAGAGGATATGCTCCTTGTCTCACTGGTGTCGACCGTTAGTGGCTTCTAGGAGCTTTCAAGAGTTGGCGCACTGTGATTGGAGCCACGTGTCACCGTTGTCGGCCTTGCCGCCCCTCTGCCATCAGTAGGTAAGTGGAGATCATGGGGCAGTTGTCTCTGCCCTATGATTGGTGCCATGTAGGCGTCCTTAAGTACTTTTTGTCTCCTGCATGTCAGACGATCGTGGAGCACGATTGAGCAGGGCCAGAAGGACGCTGATTGGCTCTTTTCTTCTGCCACTTGTACCTTGTGTACTATCTGAAACAGCCTTGCGCTGCTGCCCTGCGCGATTCTTACTGGGCACGTAACTATCTCGCGCAGGGTTTGGATGACTGAGTGCTCTTTCAGAATGCTAAGTGTTGTAATTGGAGCTTCCTATTGTCCAGGCCTCGCGCCGGTTAAAATAGAATGTGCTGTGGCCCGCGCGAGGTTGCCAATAAGAAATTTGTTGAAATAAGAAGTATGGTCCCGCGCGCGACCTTGACGGAGGTTTGCGCGGCTTTTTTGGGACCATACCCCTTCACGCAAGTATAAATCTCATAACATTTTCCTGCAAGCATACATGCGAAGATTGCAAACATCCTCGTTATACATCTGTTGTTTTTTTATCTAATCATTTTCTAGCACTGATCTGTGTTTCATGATGACCTCCTGTGATTCACTGATTTGTTCTTCATGACGATAGACAATCACCACTTTTGCTTAATTACTCTGATTCCATCATCAAGTAATGATGGATGTCTTAATCGTGCATATATTTTTTTCATTCTATATTTTGTTTTCGTGTTTTACTTTCTTTATTTAGAAAGATATATATTTTATTACTATATAACATCAATACAACCATATATTCATACTTGTCAACAGTCACATCAATATCCTATATCATGATATAGTTTGCATGTATACGAATATGTATGTTCACTCAGTTATGCACTGTTGATACATTTTTATGTGGACGCGACTCGGTTCGGCTCGGTTAGGTTAGGTTCGGCTCAAGACCGACGTCACGACATTCCTCCGTAATGAGCCCCAAAGATCGACACGCGAAGCACGAAGAGCCGCAAGCTAACATCACCATGATGATGTCACCTAATATCAAAATAGAACTTTGCATGTCTAAACTCAACATGTAAGTAGAACATGCAAATTAGACCATGGGCCAATAGAAAACAACGAAATCAAAATGGTTATTGGATCAGAATGCTTATTGGGCTTGATATGTGAACTAAGATTAAATATGACTGTTCGTCATATTCATTCCAACGAAGACTCCATCTGGACGAACCCCTCTACTCCCCAACGAAGACTATGCTTTGTGACGAACACTCTTGATGTTGACGAAGTCTCCATGTTCACGAACCCTCTACTTGATGACAAACACTTTGCTTGTGACAAACAGTGGATTGGACGAACCCTTCTCCTTGGACGAAGTCTCTCCATGCCACGAAGACTCACCCTTCGTGGGCAGCCCTAGGGGTTCGTGGCCAGTCTAACTGTTCGTGGAGATGTTATTTTTGTTTGTCTATTTAAACAGCTTTCTGGACACAGATGCAAGGTGGACACGATGTGAAAATGTCTGACAACATTCCGTTCGAAATCCAAGCGGAAATCATCAAAAGAGTTGTTCTGTCAAATCCTTGATTAGGTTCAGATCGGTTTCAAAGCAATGGAAGTCTCTGATGGATAGCTCTCAATTTATCATTCATCACACCCTCAACCATGCTCAGCCGCATCATCTACTGATAAACTACAAAGAAGACTTTAAGGACGTATATGTTTCGATTGCTGATGATGATAGTTTCCCAATTTACAAGTTTTTCCCTTGGGTTCCGATAACTGTTAGGTGCCTTAGGATTTTTTCAGTGCTGGATTGCTCTCACGGATTGGTGTGTTTGTAAGGTCGAAACAGAAAGTTCAAGACTGTCCTTTGGAATCCATCAATTAGGAAGTCTGTTGGTATAGTGTTGCCTGAATTCGATGTTGTTGGTTTTGGGGTTTGTCCTAGAACTTGTGACCCCAAGGTCATCAAGATTACATGTGTTCACGGTCTGTATGAAATCGATTTGAAAGCTGAGGTTTTTGCATTAAGCTCAGGGGATTGGTGAAATATATCAATGAATCTGCGTTGGCCACTTAAATCAGTGGATTTTTCAAGTAATCAGGTGGTTATAGATGGGGCTATTCATTGGATTGCTCATGGTTCATTTACTATACCTCATTATCGGATTATTTCATTTGGTTTGACAAGTGAAGAATGTGGAGAGGTAGATCTTCTGGATAGTTTAGCAGACTCTAGAAATCTGTCCATCTCCGAGCTTAAAGGTTCTCTTTCTGTGCTTAATTACAGTGATAGTACCCTGGTTTGGGAGGTATGATGATCCAAAACCGCGCTTTACGGTTTACACTTTACGAAACTATTCACAATTGGTTTTAAGAGAACTTTTGATACAGTGCATTATAATTGGATTTAGGAGGAATGGTCAACTGATAACGCAGCACGTATGTAGGCATGGCTGGTTAGTGGTAACAACACTTGGAGTTTATGAATCCTCCGCAGAACACAGCAATGATCTTGGGATGGACGAAGCTAAGTCAGTGTTCAAAACGAGCTCCTACTCAGAATCACTACTTCTGCTTAATCACTCGGATTATATTGTTCAATGATGATGGTCGTATGCATCTACGACTTTTTTGTTATGTGTTTTTTTTCTGCAGGTATACATTTCATAGCGTTTTCCTGCAAGCATGCATGTTCAGATCACAAACATACTCGTCATACTATTCTTGCTTCCTATTCAATCATTTTCTAGTATGGATCCTTATGGTCGGGTTACATTGGTTTCATGCGTTAGTGTGTGTATATATGCGACTATTGGGTTAGTGAAGGTAGACGTGCCGTTGTACTAGTTTATATCCACCAGTGTAGTGGAGTTAGACAGGTGGTTGTGATATTATATATCGATGCCCTAAAAAATCATCGCTTTTATATATAAATAAATTCAGCCATTTTGGGCTACTTTTTCCCGTTTTACTTGTTACTAAAAAATAGCCAACTCAACCAAGTGTTTTTAGAAATGAACTTACTCTGGTCAATTCAAGCAGGAAGATTTCATTAGGAAGTATATGATGAATAGCCAGCAAGAGTACAAAAAGTTAAAACAGTTTCCTTAAGAACTAAAATTATATAAATCACTTAACATTTGTACCTCCTCATTTGCCCCTGCTGCAGCAACTTGGTTAGTTTCAGTTGTTTGCCACAATACGCTCAGGTTCGAATCAGAACTACACTGGTTTCATAACTGTTGAGTTAGCTCTGCGAGTTAGTTTCAGATGCTTGACGTTGCTTGCCTCTTCGGGTGTGTGGGGCCGCCAATTGCAGGATTGGTCAAGGTGTCCCGTAATCAGTGTTGTAAAAATCATTGTCGGCGACTAGTGGACGATTAATCGCTAGTCGGCCAGTCACTAAGTAATTTTTCGTTAATCAGTCCATTAATTGCTAGTCGGGCCTAGTTGGACCTAGTCGGCCAGCCAAAAATCGGTGATTTCGGCCAGATTCCTGAAAAAACCTGTATATTCCGGCCAAAACCTCTAAATTCCGGCCAGTTTCCAACCAAACATGTGAATTCCAACAATTAATCTTGTATACTTATAAAAATGAGTTGAGTAAGAGTTAAAACCTAGCTACTTAATTTACCTATAAAAATGTGTATATGTATACATAAAACTAAATATTACATATAAAAAACTCGATCCGATTAATCCCGAATAGTCGCTAGTCCCTACCTCACCGGCCGACTAACAACTAGCGAGTTCTCCAACCTTGCCCGTAATACACCTTTTGTCACAATTTGCTCATGCTGCTATATTTACCATTTGGTCCATATTTGTTAATAAAAAAGTGAACATGCTTAAAAAATAGAAAAGAAACAGAAGATGATTTTCTTATTAAACTAAGTAAAGGATGCTCATTAATAGCTGAGTACCTATGATTGTTATGAACCGGATCCAACTCCAATGAAATCAAATAACAAGTTGAATGAAACAAGAGGATAATCTCTTGAGATGTGATACCTGATGCATTGAGACGAAAACAATAGAAATTCCAAGCATAAATTTTATAGTTAAAGCGTGACCAAACAAAGCTGCAGATGTTTTATAGGCTAAAACACTTCATACTCAAGCCGCTCACTATAGATATACTGATCAACTGATTGTACATATGCACAGAGATAACTTCACAAGAAACGGATTGAACCTAACTTCCATTTAAACTTGTATAAAGTACTAATTAGCTGGAACCTAGACATAAGACTTGAAATGAACAAAATCAAACACAAATTATCATAAGTTAAACACGCTCCTCAACTATCTAAACGTTACACCCAAACTTAAACTAATTTTAAGTAGCATTATCTCAGAGCATTCCATGATCCATTTCGCATCCTCATCTATAAAATTTAACTAAAAACCGTCCTTATCCTTAAAATTGTTTAACCTAAGAAACCTCTCACATATCGTTTAATATGTTATACTGTTTTCCTTTATTATTATTCTTTCTTTTTCTTCGGCTCACAATATATAGAGAAAATAAATGGAGAATGAATAATAAATCCCGAATATAAATATTCACTTTAACTTTCCCTAAAAAAATTTAATCCTCATCTATAAAATTTAACTAAAAACCGTCCTTATCCTTAAAATTGTTTAACCTAAAAAACCTCTCACATATCGTTCCTATATCCATCTCTATTTAATATATTATACTTTTTTCCTTTAAACTCATCCATTAGCAGCCTATAAAGCCCAATAACCCAACATTCATAGCCTTACGCTTCGAATGAAACCGGATAGTTATCCCAAAATCAAAATCCAACTGAAAATGTCGGACTACATTCCTATCGAACTCCAATTGGAAATCATCAAAAGGGTTCCTGTCAAATCTTTGCTTCAGTTCAGATCCGTTTCAAAGCAATGGAAATCGCTGATCGAAAGCTCTGAATTTATTGCTGATCACAGCGTCAACCAGACTCAGCCGCATCATCTGCTGTTAAGGTACACTGAACGTTCAGAGCTCAAATATGTTTCCATTGTTGATGATGATAGTTTTCCACAACACAAGTTTTTCCCTACTGTTCCTCCGACTGCTAAGCTACTTAAGTATAATCGAATGAACTATTCCTCTCACGGATTGGTGTGCATGTGCGGTTTTGTTCATCATCTCAAGAAGCATCTTATTGTTCTTTGGAACCCATGGATTAGGAAATCTGTTGAAATTGTATTTCCTTATATATTGAATGCTCTTGGTTTTGGGGTTTGTCCTAAAACTATGGACCCTAAGATTGTCAACATTACGCGTAAAGCTAACGCTCAAGTTTATACATTAAGCTCTGGGGCTTGGAGACACGTATCAATCAATCTGCGTGTGCCTGGGACCGGGTTTAGCTTTAGATCTTATCATGAAGTTATAGATGGGATTATTTATTGGGTTACTTGTAATGAGAGTGGATCTTGTGATAAGATAATTTCATTTAATTTGACAAGTGAAGAATTTGGAGAGATAGAGCTTCAAGATAGTTTAGAAGACCCTGGACATTGTTGATACATGATGTGGACGCGACTCGACTCGACGCGACTCGGCTTGAACCACGACATTCCTCCGTCGTGTGATTGAAGACTACAAGCGGGCCAAGACATAAAGAACTTACACACTAGTCCCTGAGCTGAAGCAGATCTACAAAATAAGACACTTGGGCTGGTAACTGTTTGGCGAATCATCTTTGGGCCCAAGCCCATTATCGGGGAAACAGGGATATGGTTGACGAAACAAGCCTGTTTCGTCAACAAATGTTCACTTTCGTCGCTGATTCGTCATGTTTTGGTTTGTTTCGTCAAACTGTTTCAGATTCGCCAAGTCAGATTCGCCAAGAGCTGTTTCGTCGATGCTGCTGTGTTGTGTTACTATATAAAGGCTGAAGACATAACAGAAAACATAGAACACATTGTAGAGAGCACACACACACGAGAGTTTGAGAGAGTTTGCAAAACACATTTGTAAACCTTGTGCTTGTAACCGAACCTTTCATACGTATTAATACAGTGGTGTTAATCGGTGAATATTACGTGTCGTGTATTTTTCGTGTTCTATCTCGGTTTGCATCTCCGGTTGGATTCCGCACAACCGGGTGTGTTTGACAACAAGGATTAGGCGACTAGATCCTCCCCTAGCCGGACCTACAAGTGGTATCAGAGCCTTGGCTCTTCTCCTTGTTAAAACCGAGGTGTTTTCGGGCTGTTTTTCGGGTTTTGAAAAGTTCATATTTTCTGGAAAAACTTGTTAAAATCGGCTTTAATCTTGTTGTTTTGCTGGAAGTTCTTATAAAAACCTTGTTATTTTTCATTTTCACATGTTAAAGAGTGGTTTTTAGTGAAGTTTCGGGCAAAAACGTGTTTCGGAAAGTTGTCGGGACACCGGAAAACTCATAGTTTTTCCAGAAAACTCCTTGTGTTCTTGCCATATTCAAAGTTGTTTTTCACTAACACAACTTTTCGATCTATTTTAAATCAATTGTAAAGTGTTGTGCTTTGAAAATTGTTATTTGATTAAAATAGTACAAGACATCATCATTGTTTGATAACTTGAAAATTGTGTTTTCAAAAGTGGGTGAGCCGAAAGTTTCTGCCTTGTGTCAGTGGACAGAAAGTCAACATTGGATTGGATAATCACACAATTGTATTTCAGTCGCACAAGACAGTGGATCGCACAACATACATCTGGGCTTCTGTTTCGTAATTATTGGGCCTTCATCATCTGTTTCGTCAATAGCCCAAGGAATCAAATTCTTTAAGTTAAAACCTGTTTCGCCAGCCCAAATCAAAAATAATTATGGGCCTGTTTCGTTGAAGTGGAAGCCCAAAGGATTATTGGATTTCTGTTTCGTCACACAACAAACATCAACGTGTTTCGTCAAGCTTTTTATTTCGTCAAACATTAGAAAATTCTGTTTCGTAGCCAAATCTGTTTCGTCGATAGTTAATCATTCAAGGGTTTTTGTTTCGTCAACATTCTGTTTCGTCGTGAAAGTTGTAATTTTTAAACAGAAGGTTTGCACTAGTTGTTTAACAGTTTGTGTTTTTCAGGTCTTTCGAACAAGAATCCTTCGGCTGGTTGTTATCATTCGAAATTTTAATATAGTTTGTGAAAATTAATTTTATTTTAAATCAATTTTCACTTAATATATTATTTTTTTTAAAATGGGAACAAACGGTGAGTGGTGGACTCAATTGACTTCGACTTCACAATCATTAGCTACACAACCTGAGCCAGAGTTCGACAAAAATGCATTCTTGCGAGCTATTGCCCCAACTCAAGCTGCAATGATAACTGCAAATCAATGGGCATTGGTCACAAATCAAAGCAGCAGCATTCAATCTATGATGCAGAACGACAGTGAAACTGGTACAAGCACAAAACCGCCAAAGCTAAATCACATCAATGATTGGGGATGGTGGAAAGAAAGGTTGAGAACTTATGTTCAGGGGCAAGGTCAAGATCTATGGATGTGCTTCTTCACCGCATTTGACAATGAGTTGGAAGTTGCAGGATCTAATCCACAAACTTACAGCACTCTATCTGAAGAAGATAAGAAGAAAATTGAGTTAGAAAAGAAAGCATTCATGATTCTCACACAAGCTCTTCACAAAGACATTTACCACCAGTTTGTTTACTGCACGACCACTAAAAGCTTGTGGGATATGCTCACGTTAAGATGTGAAGGAAATGCTCAATCAAGAAAGATCAAGCAAGATTTACTGAAGAAAGAATTTGAAGGATTCACGTGTTTGGAAAATGAGAATTTGGCAGATTTATCTACAAGGTTTCATCACTTGTTGAGCGAGATGTTTGCTTTTAAAGTCAATGCCACTCCACAAGAAATGACAAAGAGATTCGCTGATAGCTTACCAGCAAAGTGGAGCAGTTATCTTGAAATCCTTAAAGAAAATGGTGTTTTAGACACAATCACCGTTTATGATTTAATTCAAAAATTGGAGAACAAGGATGTAGAAGAAAAACTGAAGGCAAAAAGAACACTAACTCCTCAAAGTCCAGAGATGTATTTTGGGATTGCAGGAGGTATCAGTGGAGAAAAACCAGCTTCTCAACATGCGAAGCTTCAAACAGCTTTCATCTCAAACACTGCACCTTCAACAACAGATCAGTTCGATCCTTCAGCATACTTGATGTATCCAAGACCAGATGTGAAACCGACACCGACAGCTCCGCAGCAACAACCGCAACAGCAAGGGTTTTATGGAAACTCTTCAAACATTCAAGCCACTTCCAATCCAAACACAGTCAGATTAGACACTTCCAACTTTTCCAAAGTCAGTGTCGAAATAGCCAAGGAGCATATGGAGATGTTGAATACCTTGGTTAGTGCTTATTGTGGATTGATCGCAGGTCAGATTGGGAATATCAATCTAACCAATGAAGATTATCAGCAAGTGGATAGAGACGAGTTTGAAATGATGGATATCAAATGGGCTCTTGCTAGTGCAATTCGAAGAGCAAAAGAGTTTATGGAAAGGACGGGGAGAACCAACTTGGAAAGCAAGAAAGACACCAAGTATGGGTTCGACAAGCAAGCTGTAACATGCTTTAACTGTGGTGAACGAGGTCATTTCAAAAGGGAATGCACAAGACCAGCTCAGCATGGAAACCAAAATCCCTTCAGAAATCAAGGCAACCAGCAGAACCAGAACAGGAACAATGTTCGTACGTTGATACATGTCAACAACCAAAGCCAGACAGGGCCATCAAATGCCAACCAGGCACTTGTGGTTCAAATAGATGAAGGTTGTGATTGGTCGCTTCAGCTTGGAGAAGGAGGAAATGGTGGAACAGCATGTTATGCTAAAGTGACTGAGAAGGTAGTAGAACCCGTGTCTGCTGGTGAATCTTCAGAAGATGAAGATAGTTCGGGTTATAGTGGGAGCACAGATGGGGAATCACTTGATGCTGGTGATTTATCAAGTGATGCTTTAGATTTGAAGGTTGATGAACTTTTGGCTGAAGCTGAAGCATTATGCAAGAGGAGATCTATTCTCTGCCAGAAATCTGCTGGAACTTCCGAGAAGCTTGCTAAGTTCTTCTCTGAAGATGGATCTTTTTCTTTCCATTCAGCCTTTACGGCTAATGTCGACAGTTCATCAGGTCAGGTAAGTGTCGATGAACCCACTGTAGTTAGCTGTGAAAATTGTGATAGTTTAAAGGTTAAATATGCTGAACAGGAAAGTCAGTTTGAAATCACACACAAACACAATCAAGAATTGATTGTTGATCTTTCTAAAGCAACTGAAGCTAACTTGTTTTTAACCAGAAATGAAAAGGAATTTAAAGCAACAATTGCGTCATTAAAACATGATGTTTCTGAATTACAAAAGGCTGTTTTGAGAAAACAACATGCTAACAATGATCTAATTGACACAATTGAAAAACAAATGGTGGAGTTAGCAACAGCTAGATGTGAATGTGAGACAATTAAGCAGAAATTGGAAAGCTATTCCAATTCCCGCTATGTTTTGGATCACATTATTGATGTTCAAAAGAAAAAGGGGGATAGGAAGTGTAATGGATTCAAATCATGTCCTCCCCCAATGAATCACAATTACTCCAAATTGCCTGATGACGAGGATATGCCCCGTTTTGAACCTACTGTGCCACTCAGTCTAGATGACTTTGCAGCAGGCCTAGGGTTCACAACTGGTACATCATCCTCGGGTCAATCAGAATCTGAATCTGAGAAGGTGACAGATTCATCGTGCGATAGGGAACAGAGTCCTCTCATTGTTGAGGATACTGATTCTTCGGACGATGAATCTGAAGTGATTGTGAACCAACAGTCTAACTCGGTTACAACAGATATTCCAATTGAGAATCACATCTTATGTGATCCACCAGTGGAACCGAGTAAGACTGAAATGTCAAAACCTATGGAGTTCCTTGTTTCTAGCAGTGAAGGGAATAACTTGTTGTACACGCTCAAAGGAGATGAAAAGATCTACTCTAACAAAGATTTTCCAATTAAAAATGTAAATCAAGATTTAATTGAGCAAATTTTTGAAGGATGTATTGATAAGTTTTTGGGGAACAAAAGTGGCAAAGTTACCGTCACTCAATGTGATCCAATTCCGTCTGAACAAATTAGAAAACAATACGGAAACCAAAAACAACCAATTGAGCGAAAACAACAAGTGAACTCCGGAAAGGGTAGGGTACAGGGAAAGAAGGCTCAGAACAAGAATGTTCAAGCACCTAAAGTTCAGCAGCAAAAGGTGCAAAACAAAAGAGCTCCTGTTAAGAAGCGAGAACCGAAAGTGAACTTTGTTGGATCCAAGGGTACAGATAAACTGGAAACATTTCAGGATAAATCTAACATTGATTTTATAAAACAAGTTAGAATTTTAAAACGAAATGATCAGAATAATTACACCCAACACTCCAACGGATGTGATTTAGGTCCAAGTACATCTAGATCACAAAGTTCATTGTCTGGTTCTCAGTCTGGTCATCAACATGTTTCTCCGAGGTTTGTAGAGCGGAGAATGTGTTTTGAGTGTGGCACAATTGGGCATATTGTAAGATACTGCCCATACCTGCAAAAGTTGAAGGCTCCCCAAGAAACCAATTACCAAAAACAACCTGTCTCCCCGAAACAAGACCCCCGTGTCTTGAAAGAAAGGGAAAAGAAGTTAAAACAAAAGAATCAAAAGGTAATTGAAAAGGCCTTAAAATCAGAGGTCAAAGAAGAAAAACCTGTTCAAGCAAAACCTAAAACGGTAAAACCAGTAAATGCAAAAACAATTAATACAAATACTGGTAAAGGACAAACAGCTTGGAAGCAAAAACAGGTAATTCAATCAGGGGGAGCACCACAAGTTCTGTTTCCTAATCATCAGGAGATTGAGATTACTTTCCTTGATGATCAAGGACGACCCAAGTCCACAAAGGCTTGGGTCCCCCTCTCCAACTAATCTTTGAGTGAGTGTGTAGGATGTTCCAGGAGGAACTATCGATAATCGTAAGATTGTTGATAGTGGAGTGTCCATGTACAAAATAGGCGGCAGAAGAAATTGTTGCCTTTGATGGAGAGAAGAAAAGAAAAGGAAAAGAGAAACAGAATTGTTCGTTGAAAGAGTTTGAAAAGCTTCGACAAAAATGCAAAGCCTTTTACAATCAAGCTTTGATCGGGTCCCCAGGATAGATTCAATCAAAATGTACGCACCTGCAGCACGTTTGAAGATTCAAAATTCAACAAGGTGAACGTGCAGTGTACATTTATACGCGGTGTGATTGAAGAAAATGTGTTTGTTGAACAAACCAACCGGGTGTGCGGATGCCTTGGCATGGGTTGAACAACCGCACACTACTTCTGAAAGAGAAAGATAAAGACCTTCGCTGGTGCAATGTGGAAGACCAGCCGGACCCAAAGGTTTTTGATCTTGTTGCTGTGAAGGGATTTCAGTAGCTTCAAAGAATCGACTTTGAAATCCACACCGGGTGGATATCCAGTTTGGGAGAGCACTCAGATTCCTGACAATGCACGAAGCAGTTGCAGGATACGGTTTTAAAATTCTAATCTCTCATTTACTTGTCGATATTTAAGCTGCTTTATGAATTTGTATTATCTCGTACAGCACTCTTTGGCCAGACAATGTTGTCATGGTCCGCACCGCAAACCGACATGCCAACTGATTTTTCCAAAATTCGATAAATCTTTTCAGATTAAAAATTAATTTTGGTAAACGGCATTGAGGTAAAACATGAGTTAACCAACATCGGAAAGTCATTTTTGTAAATACCTTTGTGTTTTTAAATTTTATCTTACTTTGTTGATTTTAGGGGGAGTAAATCCTACTTTGAAAAATCCAAAAACATTGAAAATTTTCAAAAACACAAAAACAATAGAAAAACAAAAATGAGTTTCCTGGCGAGAAAAAGAGAAAATGATAGTACATCAGTGGTCTGTCCAAACCTCTTTAAACCTTAAATGAAAAATGTTAAGCAGCTCTATATAAGATGTATCGGTAGGCTCACAATCATTTTAAAGTGTGCAGGGTGATATAAACTTAAATCGACTGAAGACTGGGTGGGAACCATTCATTGGCATATGGTCTTAGTACCGAAATTTCGTTTGAGAGATTGCCGAGGTTCTGAGATATTCGGTCTTTATGCTGCTTATCATCTGGGTATCATGGTTGTATCTTTTACCGAAAAATAACGGGGACGCAAGTCTAGATCTTCCATGATACTATACATACGTGTACATATTGCATTCGACCTCAATAAGTGATCAACAATCACATGTCCAAACAAAATAAGTGATAAAATATCACAAATTCTTTCCGGGAGTCAAGTTCGTCTCTCTGCTGTACGAAAGTACTGACCTGTTCACGGACTTGCTCCTGTGCCCTCATGCATCGAAAATCAAGTTCCTCATTAATAAGTGATTCTATCACATAGGGCTTGTTTTCATCAAAATAAGTGAGAATCTCACATCATATACGGTCAAACAGATGATAATCGGTATACTCACCGGTAAGATGAACCCTCGTGCATATCTTGATACGGGAATGTGTCGTGATGTGGATGAACACCGGTCGGTAAGTATAAATCATACATTAACGTATCCCCTCGCCATGATTACATCTGATAAGTTGAGCTTAAGTGGACAACAATACCGATAATTGTTATAGGATGCTTATCTAAAATGTTAACTAATTGAACAACAAGAGCGTTTTGGCATGACCGTACACTGATATGATTCTCTTACCCTCGAAACTCGCAAAAAGAATGTCTGTAAATATTTATTTACTGTTTTCAGTTTATGCTTCTTTGTATATATTTATTTATTGTTTTCCGTCTTTACGTTTGAAAAATGAAAAATTCCAAAAAGATTTTAGGTGTGTTTTAATATAAACTTTATAAAAGCCAAAAAGATTTTGCTTCTAGTTTATTTTTGATTGACTGATGTTGGAACTCGAGTCTATCCTACCCAAAATCCTGATCGTAAGCCGGAAAACAATTGCATCTTCATAAATGGTCGAAGTTAACACATTTTGAAAGTTAAAGAATTAAAATTGAATATTTTTCTAAACTTTCAGAATATTGTCGGACGGTGTTTGATTAAATGATAGTCACACGTGTGTCGTTTGTTTATGTTTACTATATTCCAAGCAGTTGTTCTCATTACGCGTTTAGATTTCTTGCATGTGCAGATTCTAAAGGCAAGGAGAACATGGTCGATGACAAGCCTCGGAATGAAGACACAACGTGAAGGCACTCAAATGATGAAGATGATCGAGTTGCCGCTGGCCATCATCAACACCACAAGGATCTCAAGTTGTAAAGATCAAGTCGTTCACGAGCATAACTCAAGGGGGAGCTTATGTTAAGGGGGAGTTTGTCAACACACTTCCTACATGAAACGGGGAGTTTGTTGATACACTTTCTACTTTCAAGACGTGAAGACATTGGAGATCCTCCGATATGGAAGACATAAAAGGCGAATCTCGCGAGTAGCGTCCAAGGGGGAGTTTGTTGATACATGATGTGGATGCGACTCGACTCGACGCGACTCGGCTTGAACCACGACATTCCTCCGTCGTGTGATTGAAGACTACAAGCGGGCCAAGACATAAAGAACTTACACACTAGTCCCTGAGCTGAAGCAGATCTACAAAATAAGACACTTGGGCTGGTAACTGTTTGGCGAATCATCTTTGGGCCCAAGCCCATTATCGGGGAAACAGGGATATGGTTGACGAAACAAGCCTGTTTCGTCAACAAATGTTCACTTTCGTCGCTGATTCGTCATGTTTTGGTTTGTTTCGTCAAACTGTTTCAGATTCGCCAAGTTAGATTCGCCAAGAGCTGTTTCGTCGATGCTGCTGTGTTGTGTTACTATATAAAGGCTGAAGACATAACAGAAAACATAGAACACATTGTAGAGAGCACACACACACGAGAGTTTGAGAGAGTTTGCAAAACACATTTGTAAACCTTGTGCTTGTAACCGAACCTTTCATACGTATTAATACAGTGGTGTTAATCGGTGAATATTACGTGTCGTGTATTTTTCGTGTTCTATCTCGGTTTGCATCTCCGGTTGGATTCCGCACAACCGGGTGTGTTTGACAACAAGGATTAGGCGACTAGATCCTCCCCTAGCCGGACCTACAGACATCTATGCATCTCTAAGGTTAAGGAGTCTCTTGTTGTGCTTAATTACAATAAAGTTTGCGATGTATGGATGATGACCCAAAATGGTGATCCAAAATCATTGCTTATAAAATTATTCACTGTGAGTTTTAAGGCATTTCATGATTCGATATATCATAGAATTGTCGGATTTAGGAAGAATGATCAACCGATAATTGAACACCATCGTAGAAGTTATGGTTTTCGATTAACAACACTTGAAGTTTATGAACCGTGCACAGAACAGAGCAATGATATTGGGACTGATTTGTGCTTCATGATAAATAATGATTCGCTCTTCATGACAACCTTCCACACAGAATCACTACTTCTGCTTAATCATCCTGGTTCCATCGCTCATTGATGTTGTCCGTGTGATACACACCACGTTGCCAACATCTACGTTGGTAGTAGCAGTAGAGTTAATTAGGAGGTTTTATTTTCATTTTAGTAGTAATCCAGTTTCTCCATATTATTAGTTAGTGGTAGTGGTAGCTATTTCCATTTTGTTTGTTATTTATATTGAAAGTTTGACGAAATAAAATGATTAGAAAATTGGCAACAGTTCATGATCTTCTCTAATGTTCTTAGGAGATTAGCGTTAGCCATCTCGTATCAGCTTATATCACCGTGTTCCATCATTCGAAACAAAATTGGGTATTTGGTTTTTTGATTGTTGACTGAATGATTTTATTTTATTTTTGTATCTTTTTTTATCATTAGTTGTTATTGGATTGGGTAAGCTAAATAATGTGTGTGTATGTGAATTGGTAAGGAAGAGAGTAGAGTAGAGTAGAGAGCCTAACATATTGGGGAGACACTCTCTTAGGAGGGTGTTGGTGTTACAGACTTATTGGTGCATAAGAAATAATGGGTTGGGTACCAACTCTAGTTTTGAACCCGAACCCGACTTGATTTTGAAACCAATTTTGGATGAACCCAGCTTGGACCCTAACAGACCTTCAAGGTTTAAACCATGTCGAACCCGGTCTTTTCGCTTCAAACCCAGTTTCAACTAACTCGGTTTACTCACTGGGTATGATTTATCTAAAGGGTCAAATTGGTCAACCATCTTCAAAGTTCAAAGTTATCCAAGTGTATTAAATCGCCAAAAAAGAAAAGAACATTAATGACTTCAGAAGTCCAAAAGAAATGGATAAACAAGTATTTGGAGGTTGGCCCAACTTGCTTGTTTTGACTTGCCCTAAAAGGCAAGAGTCGTCAATGGCTTTATAGCCTAGTGGCATCTTGGGTGAAGGATAAGACTTTGGACCATTAGGTCTTGGATTCGATTCCCACAAGGGGTTTTTCCATATTTATTGGGTTTCCTCCTGAGTTGGTGTATCGGCATTATGTCTAGTGGAAATGGATATGATCGGGAGGTTCCGCTGGTTGCACGATGATACCCCAGTGGTCCGTCAGTGATCCAAATTTGACGTTCAAAAAAAAAGGCAAAAGTCAACATGTCTTTTACTCAGTTTGGGTGACTTTTTCCGCTTTATCTTTTATTAAAAAAATGCCGCCAAATCAACATAGTAATTTTAGAAACTTACTCTGGCCAATTCAAGTCTTGGTTTTAAAAAGCGAGGAGGTCTAAAACCAAGACGCAAAGCACAAAAGTGGCGGTCTTTTTGTACCCCCCGAGGCGCAAAGTGATTATATAATTTTTTTATATACTATAGGTTTTTAGAATCCCCTATCCAAAATATAGCTATATATAGCTATGCGGGCCCTCATGGGGCAAAAGTGAAAGTGCACTAATTTTAACGTTATTTTACTAATTTCGTGAAAATAACGTTAAAAAGCGAAGGACGGTTAATCATGTATAATTTTAACGTTATTTCTTAGGGATTAGCCATCTCGTCAGAATAAGCTTCTCATTCTCTCCGGCAAGTTTATTTACTCTCACGCCGGAGCTTGGTCACGGACTCCCCCCCCCCCCCCCCGGGGTCTTTCGTGATCAGGCTAACGGTTTTCTCTTGTAGGACAACAGGGCAGCACCTTTACAACGTTGACGGGGCCCATTGACCGTCAGCCGGGACTTGAGGACTCGACAACGCGTGTGATACGTGCCAACATCTACGTGGGTAGTAGTAGTAGAGTTAATTTCATGCAACTTGAATTCAGATGTTTCTGTTTTGACTAATTAGGTAGTTCTATTTCCATTTTAGTAGGCATCCAGTTTCCATTTTAGTGGTAGTTATATCCGGTTTGTTTGTTATTTAAACTCAAAGTTCGAAGGAATGAAATGATTCTCTAATGTTCTTGGGAGATTTGTCAAAAGTTACCCATCTTGACCCGACCCATTTTAAGATCTTATCCGACTTGTCTTTTACACAGTTTGGGTGACTTTTTACCGTTTTACCTTTTGTTAAAAAGAGTTGTAAAGGAAGAAAGAAAAGATTAGTTTTCTTATTAAACAAAGTGAAAGACAGTCATTAATAGTTGAGTACCTATGATTGTTCTCAACCGGTTCAACTCCAATACCCCATTTTCTTCTTCCTTAACTTTTGCAAGAGGCGAAAAAAACTAGAAAATAAACGAAACAAGGGGTAAATTAGTAAAATCACATAACAAGTTGAATGTATTAAGAGGACAACCGGCCTCTTGAGATGTCATATATACCTGATGCATTGAGATGAAAGCAATAGAAATTCCAAGCATAAAATTTATAGTCAAAGTGTGACCAAACAAAGCTGCAGATGCAAAGCCTGTGAAGATCGTGGCAACTGTTGACGAGTATTTTTTTTTTCAAAATCATATCTGCATGCCATTAATCGTTTTTAGAACTATATGTAAAGCAATAACATTATGATTTATAACATAGTGATGGGATTTTGTAAGTGCAAGCTTTCTAGAAGTTGTTTGATAATAGACTTTGAACATATTTATAATCTTACCAGCATATTTGAAGAAAAAGGAAGATAAAATTCCTTGTGCTGCATTGTTTATAATTTAAAGCATTGTAGCTTCTGAATGTCCTTGCAAAATATCAAAGCTTTCGGGACCTGAAATACATGATCATACCAAGTTAAGGTTTTAACCACAAATAGTTAAAGTTTAACAGTCAAAACTTATATGATCATACCAAGTTAAGGTTTTATCTGCGAATAGTTAAAGTTTAACAGTCAAAACTTATGATTCCTTTTAAAGTCACTAAATGCACTAAAGAATAAAGATAGTGTTTTCAGGTCATCCTCAAGCCCTCCCTTACCGGTGTGTGGAGCAGTAGTGCCAAGGTGGAAAAGGTGTTGATTGTGTCTTGTTGATGCACTTATGTGTGGATGGCGCTAGTGATGTCCGAGAACAGTCGATCCACGACGTTCCTCCGTCGGATTGACTCGACATGCAGTGACGATAATGTTGATACACTTTATGTGGACGCGACTCGATTCGGTTCGACTCGCCTCGGTTCGACTCGGTTAGGTTCGGCTCAAGCCCGACGTCACGACATTCCTCTGTCGTGCGTCCCAGAGTTCGACACGCGAAGCACGAAGAGCCGCGAACCGTCCCGTAGACACATCATCCATGACATCACCATGATGATGTCATGATGATCATATGAAGACTTCATATTCCATACATGACGAACTCCTTGTTTTCGTCAATATATTGATATGGCGAACTCCCTGATTTCGTTAATATGTGTGTGGCGAAATCCCTGATTTCGTCACACATGGTTTTCGTCGCATGGGTTTTCGTCATGTTGGCAGTATAAATAGCTAAGTTGTTTCACAGTTTAGTGATGAGACCATGAGAGTATTGTGAGACTCCACGAGAGCTGAGAGACTTGTGAGAGTTTATTGTACAAGCATTGTGTGTATATGTTTGTGAATGTTCTCATCCATTTAATCGAAGTTAATCTTTGGTTACTTGCTGTTGTTATTTATCTACTTTGTTCGGTTTGCACCGTCTCGGGGATTCCGCACCCGCGATTGTGTTTGTGATAAACAAGGAATAGGTTTTCGTATCGGATCCTCCAAGAAAAACGGACCTACAATTGGTATCAGAGCATTGGCTCGATTCCTTGTTAAAACCAAGTTGTGTTCTTGAGTTTTCAAAGATTTTTTCATAAGTTTTTCAGATTTGTTATGGAAGTTTGCTACAAATAGTTTGTGTTATCTGGAAAATGTGCTTAAATCTATGAAAATCTTGATGTTTTGCTATTAGTTTTTACAAAACCTTGGTTAAAAATACATGTATACATGTTGAGATTTGGTTTTGAATAAACTGTTGTGCAAAATTTGTGATCGGAAAATTCATATTTTCATCGGAGTTCATCAGGTGCTTCAAGTTGTTCTTGTTGGTTCTTCATAAGTTTCTGTGTTTGATCTTCATACTCTGAATTTATTTGTGTTATGAATTATTGTTGATTATTATATCATTGTTTGACAAATTGTGCATTTGTGATGATTTGTTTTTGAAAAAAAAAAGGAACTTCGAAATCAGAAAAGCATGGTTGTTTGAAAAAGAAGGTTTTGTTGTCAGAAGGATAAGATTTGATTTTCTTTGATAAATATCTTGCAAGTTGTCTGGTCTCATTGTCAACGAAATCATGCTGGACGAAAACACATGATTTCATCAACATATCTGGATGAAAACACCTATCTTCATCAACATTTGATCTGGACGAAAACACCTATCTTCGTCAACATTTGAGCTGGACGAAATCACCATACATCAGTCAACGAAATCACAATACATTAGTGACGAAATCACCCCCATTTTCGTCAACATTACCAGCGAAGAAAACCCCCATTTTCGTCAACATAACCAGCGACGAAAACCCCCCATTTTCGTCAACAGCTTTCAGCGACGAAATCAACAGCTTTCAGCGACGAAATCAAACAGTTCAGCGATGAAATCACCCTCTTTTCAGCGACGAAATCACCCTATTTTCAGCGACGAAATCACCCTGATTTAATCACATTTGATCTTGACGAAATCTCACATTTTCGTCACTGATTGTTTTGGACGAACACCTTATTGTTTTCGTCGCATATTTGTGATAAACAGGGAATAGGTTTTCGTATCGGATCCAATGTCGAATACAAACCAATTCGATCCAAGTGTCTACTTTGGTAAACCACAGGTTGCTACTCCTCCGGTTTTCGATCCAAGTGCTTATCAACCGCCAGCGCATATGATTACTCAAGCTCACGATTTTTCAAAACCTAATTTGATTCAAGTGTCTACTTCGGTATGACACCATCGATTACTTACACTCCACTTCAACCTCTATTTGCTACACCTCAAGCTCAACCTCAAAAAGGCAACCAAAACTCTTTCAAAAATCAAACAAGTACATCAACGTCCAACTCAAATCAAATTGATGGAAGGTGTAATTGGTCTGTACAATGTGGAGGTGGAGATCAAGGAGGAACTGCGTGTTATGCTGAAATTGTCAAAAATGTCAATGATGGTGTGAGTGATTACAGTTCAGAATCGGACGTGAAGGAAGGAGTGGATTCTGAAGCTGATAGTTTGTCGAATGATGCTAAGGAGAAATCTGACTTGATCAAGAAAGCTGCTGCTGCTTCAAAAGAAATGGAGAAGTTCCTATCTGAAGATGGATCTTTCTCTTGCCAGACTGACATTCCGAATAATGTCACAGCTTCTACAAGTCAGGTAAAATCCGAAACTCCTAGCATATGTAGTGTAACAACTCTCATTAAAAGTCATATTTATTTAATTAAATTGACCAATAGGAAACCCTAATTAAGAAACCCAAGTGATTCTGAACAAACCCTAAAATTTTCAGAACATTTGGAATCAGGATTAGGGCCCCTAAAACTAGGGGGGGTAAACCCTAGTTATAGTTATCTATCGAAAACGCTGTCAAAAATGAAAATTCACGAAACGTCGACTCAGCAGGCCTATACCAGTGACAAGCCTACCCTACTCTACCTTGACACCTCAGGCGAGTCGCGACAGGAACAACGACATCCTTCGCGACACGCGGGGGAAACCAATTTTCAGTATAAATAGAATAGTCTGTTTCATGCAATTGAGTGTTCGTTCGACGTTCAAATTCGAATTGTACGTTGAGTTATAGCATAAACAGTCCCAAAACACACACTGATCACGAAGTGCTGCCACAATTCAGGGTAATAACTCGGTCGCTGCTACGATTCAATGTCCGATCGATTAAACTATCCAATGGATGTTTAAGTGCTGCCCACATTAGGGTTTATGCTTTGTCATTCGTCGTTAAATCGATGGATGTTTAAGTATCGCACTTTGTCATTCGTTGTGAAGGTTGTAATCTCGTGAGTTATCGTAAATGCTGTATTAAGTTACTAACCTAGTTTGTGTGCATGATTATTTAAACTAGGTTATCAAGGCTAATCAGTAGGCTAAGCTCTGATTCAAAATTTAATCTGCAATGTGAGTCATTCTCTTTTTATCAAATTACTTTCAAATCATGTTTATTTTCAAAGGTTATAATTACAGTGATTAAGTTTATGTAATCACCAAGTTACAGCCGGTATGTGGGGTTTTGTATACATTACTTGATAATCTTCACCATTGGGGCAGCCAAGGGGTGATATGACCATAATCACAGACACCATTGGACGAATGGGCCAATGGGTCGAGTGACAAATACCGTGGGTAGTTGGTTTGATATCAGGAACATTGTAATCGCTCTTAATACTGTAAATTATAACAAATGAGTCGTTTTATTAAAAAGAATGATTCACTCAGTATTTCCCGCTGACAAAACCTTTTTCAAACATGTTTCAGGTGATCTGTTGTGATCCAGGAAAAGTGCCGAGAAGCACTACAAACTTAAGGAAGTGGCTCAGTATAAAATAAGAAAACATGTTTTGTAAAATAAAGGATTTCTTCATGAAATCTCAAGATTGTAAATTACCGGGTTTTATCCCGAGTTGTGAAATAAAATAATCGGGAAATATTTCTGTTTTTAAAATGATCCTGAAGAAACTTCCGCTGTTAAATAAATACCACGGCTTTTCTGTCCCGCGGCTCCTGAAACAGGTTAAACCGGGTCGGGGGCCGTGACAGAAAAAGGTGGTATCAGAGCCACTGATCTAAGCCTATTAAGTATTTAGAAATACTTAATTTTACTGATTGCCAATTATGTGATTATGTGTTTTATTAATTGATTATTTATTAGTTACAGTATGGGTAAGCAAAAGCTGTCAAACATCTATCTTAAACTAGATAGGTCATCAAACGAGAGGGGAAATTCATCCCAAACAAAACCTTATGTAGTTCCTGAAGAAGGAATATTTGTCCGTAAAGCGCAGTATGAAGAACCACTTTCCCCTAGTAAAAGAAGTCTGATTATTAGAAAAAGTAAAGAGGAAATAAGGAAAAACCGAGAGAAGAAGATTAAACAGGAAACCAAGGAATTAACCAGTAAAACACCTTGGGAGGACAAATTAGATGAGAAATGGGCAAATCTTTATATGCTAGCTACAGTAGCAGAAAATACAAATCTCTAAATACTTTAACTCAAGTTTTAGCACCTTTATTTATCTACAATCCAGAAACCTTATTCCGTAAATAAATAAGTTACAGTAAAATTTTAGTATATTTTACTTGTCAGTTGTTTTATGTATGGTATGTAATAATATTTAAGGGTTATCTATGAAATTTTGTTATTTTATTTTAACATTTGGTATGTATTTTGCATATATGCTAAACAGCATGAATGAAATATCTGAAGCTTTAGAAAATCTTAACCTCTATCCCGTTAAGATAGAAGTTTCCAAGGAATTCACCGGTTACTTCACTGACAAAGAAGAACCCATGGAATTTCAATCCAAACCACTGGCAAAACCTAAACCCAAGAAAAGAAGCAGATTTGTGGGCTGGAGGCGTGTACGTAGGAAAAAGCCAGCAACAAGAAAGGTTACCAAAACTGAAGAACCAAAAGACAAAGGAAAAGGGGTAGAAATTGAGGAAAATGTTAATCAAGTAGAGATAGAAGCTGAGAAGAGTTTTAAGCAAACAGAAAGAGAAGTCGGAGAAAGTTCTAGACAGAAACAGAAAATGACTCCCTGGGAAGTTTTAGATCATAAACTAGTAATGAGTGATCTCATCGGACCTGCCGATGGAAACCTTGAACCAGCTAATCCAAACCTTATATTTACTGAAGAAGATCTTTTTAACTACCCACTAGAAGCTCCAATTCCAATCAATCTGGAACCTGCTATTCCAGATCCTATTGTCCAACCTCAACCACTACCAGTAGAATTAGATGAATGGTGGACAACTGATTGGCAATACCAAAATCTTTTAAACAACCCTGATACATTTTTCCCACAAGTTAACCTAGAACCTCCACTATACCCAACTATGAGCCCGGAGAATCTAACTGAACTTCGTCTCTGGGGCGAAGAGTTAATAAATGCAGGAAATAGGATTAGGGATGTTGGAGAAAGAGTTACTTGGAAGTACGACGAAAGGGAGCGTCGTTTTTAAATTAGCTGATCAGATAATGGGAGTTTGCAGGAATATTTGTTTAATAAATAATCATAAGAACCAGTATGTGTAATAACTTAACAATAAAACGTTGTATGATAATCGTGTGTACGAGGCATAATATAATATATAGAAATGAAACTCGGGAAATCGATAATTTTTTTTTATACATGTTAATGTGATTATGTACAAACTATTTTATTATAGTTGTATCTATACTAATTATTAATATAAAATTAATTATCAGATGGAAAACATTGGTAATGAACCAGTAAATGAAGTTAATCAGTCTGAGCAACATCCAGGAGATCAATATATGACTAGGCAAGATATCGAAAATATTGTTGCTCAAGGGATAGCCAATGCTATTCCCGCAATCGTTGCTGCTGTAAAGAATCCAATCGAACCGCAACAAATCGTTCCTAGTAAACGTATTTCTGAAGATAACTTCAGTAATAGTGTAAACGAAGGCAATGATCATGTTAATCATAATGAGGAACCACATCAAGCTCCACTTCCTAAGAAAATGAAAGCCGCAACACCTGGTTGCACTTTCAAAGAATTCCTTGCTTGTAAACCCACTGAATTTGCAGGCAATGTGTCACACCCCTATTTTCCACGTGTCACCGGTGGGCCCGGTGGGGAGTATAGTGACGTAGTTGGTATCATCATAGACAAACAACACAATATATAAATGCACAGCGGAAGCAAAGATAGATTCATTTCAACTTTAATAAAGTGTAATATCAAATATCACAAATAGTTGAAACGGATCCACAGGCGGATCAAAATAAAATAAGATATTGTTCAACAGCTTTATTGTCATCCAAGTTTGCGAGACTTATTGTGGACGCTCTAGAAGACCGCCAGCCTAGTACGAGTAGTACCTGCACTTAATCTTTTTGGAAAAATACGTCAGTTTACACTGGTAAATACAATTTAACTGACTCATTTTGAAAAGAGCTGAAAATTTATTTGAATGCACGTGGCACAAAACATTTTATAACTTGGGATAATTATGCAATATAATCTTGTGAACGAATTACATGTTACCTGTGCGTTCAGTAGCCCGGATCTTGTCCGGGTTAAAGATCAATAGACACACCACATTATAGAGTTATACACTGACAGGTGTACGCCTACACCTCGTGCTCAGGTCGTGGCCATCTCGTAAGATGATGCCAAGGATATCTGGGACATGGTCATTAACCCCCCAAAGGCTTTAAGTGAACAAGACTGTTTAAACGAGCCGATCAAATTATTCAATTAACCACCCAAAGATGTAAGATTTGATGCTCGATCAAGCGGTATTCTATATACCGTAGCCCAAGCCCGTATAGGGAAAATAAGTTAAAAGTATTTACCTGAGTAAAGTATAATTCTCAACAAGCAAAATGCAAGTAGCTTTTACCGGTGCTCTTAATCTGGAACGAAGGTTTATAATAACCTATTAGATTTCTAACGGGTCTTTATTTAAGCTTAAGCTTAGACCGGTTAGCTTTAAGGACGAAACGGTTCAAACGCACGATTAAGCGAAGACCGGATAGAATGTGATTTAGACCCGACAAGTTTGAATACTTGTATAATATGGGTATACTAAATACATTCTGGATTTTGAGACAAAAATGATAATATTTGACCCGTCTCGGTCAATTTATGCAAACTAGTTACATAAACCGAACCGAACGCGAAAAGAGCGTTACGGTAACCGTAAGAGTCATATGCAAGTTCCCTAAGGTAATATGGCTTAAATATGTTATAACATCAGTAAGATATCTCCTATTATGCCCAAAACGGATTTAAACACAAATTATACCTCATAAGGGCATTTTGGTCATTTAAAAGATTATAAAAGAGTTTATTTGTAAATCTGAGTTACAGGTCTGGTTTATACAGTAAATATACTTAATTTAACAAATTATAACAGTAGGGTATGACCCATATATGAAATTTATCATTTAAAACCAAACTATGCACCTTAGGGGTATTTTGGTAATTTTACAAGGGCTAAAAATGTCAAAATTGGAAACCTGAGTTTATAAACTTGTACTTACTGTTATTATATAAAAATACGCTAAAAACATCAGTAGGTATCAATCTTATATGTCTAATATGATTACAGTGCATACTATGCGATAAAAACGCTTAAAAAGGCGATTTGGAGCCATTTCCGGGTTTTTAAAGGAAAGCTGATATTTTTAAAATTCCAGAAGGCTCAAAATATTTTATTTAACAAATAAAATCAGTAGAAAAAGGTTTGGGGTCAAAAGGATTTGTAAAAACTCATTTTATGGCTTAAAAGGGCAAAATCGGTATTTACCAAATTAAACTTAGAGACCTATGTTAAGATCAGCCAAAAATTAAATAAAAATCTTTAAAAATCCCAAAATATTATATAACATCAGTGGGTAAAAAGTTTGATATCAAAAAGTGGGTTTAAATGGGTTCTATGTTAATTACGCCGTTTAAGTAACATAAAGCTTTCAAATTACGATAATGAGCATAACTCTTAATCTAGACCTCAAACTGATATCAAATTTTTGGTGCAAGTTTATAAATTAGTAACAAATGTTTCTACTCTTTCACTTTTTCAAAAATCACGTTTTATAGTCAAAAGGGCATAATAGTCAACTTTTAAGCATTAATCGGAAACATGCATATGAATCGGATAAGTGTTGAACCAAGTTGTAAAATCTCAGAGAATTATACTTATATGAAAATTGGTCCAAAATAAGCTCTAAGGCAGATCTCAAACATGCATGAACGGATCAGAACTGAAAGTCAAAGAAAAAGTCAATTTATGCGACTTTCGGTTCCGATTCGGGTTTAAACTGAAAATTATCGAGATGAACATGTTGAGACATGTTCTTACATTAATTACCAAGTTATTTTAATGATCAAACAGGTTGCATGTACCCTACATTGCTAATCATGCTTAAATTTGCAAATACACATTCTGTTGACTTTTTGAAACAAGCTTTGACTCGACAATTATCATACTTAGAGTGGGAATCTGACAATACCCTTTTGAGGGTTTGTTACCCACATAAATACCAACTTGTAGGTACTTTCAATTTGAGAAAAGACTGAGCAATTTTCGTTTAATCACCAAGTCAAACTTAAATTACGATGGATTGACTTCAGTTAATATACTAAGCTAGAACGAATTTGAGAAGGTTATGAACACTTACAAGAGTCCTAATAATGCTTAGAGATCACTAGTAAGTTGTCTTGACGTCCAGAGAGCTCCAGAGATGATCTTGTGAATTTTTGAACATGCAAGTGTTGAAGGTTGCAAGCTTCAAGTCCCTTTTATCACAATTTTGATCTGATTATAGGCTGCCACAAAGGTCTAGGAGTGTTATAAGAAGAGGACAAGTGCCCCTAAATGCATGTAAACCCATTGGAGAGCCCCAGGTATCGACAACAGCTGGAAAAAACTCGAAACAGAGCTGATAACTGACATCTGTGCGACATTCTGCGCTGGCAGGTCGCTAGCGTGGCGCGAGACCCCCCTCGCGTGGCGCGAACAAGCGCAGATCAGGTTACAAGTTTCCTTTGCTTTGCATTTCAGTCCTTGGTCCTTAGATACGTGGTTTTGGCTATTTATCTTGCTCATTAGACCCTCAAATCTGATCTTTAAGGACCTTGGGACATTTACAAACATGGTAAAGTCCTTGGTTAACTTTGTGCTTACCCGAAAAGTCACGAAATTCAACGTTAACGCATTTAACCCTTCGTGTACGGTTTTGATCATAACTTTCTCATACGATAACGAAACTTGATGAAATTTTTACCACATATTCTAGTGAGTATATTTTACCATCACAAAGCTTCGGGTTTGCCAAAAGATCACTCAGAGGTATACTTTCAACATGTTGACACTTTTAGCCCCTGTAGTTTGTAATTCCTCACTTTCTTTCATTTTCCGCTTTGTATGATCCATGATCTAATCGTTTAAGATTATAAACACCATGTAGGGTTATTGTAGAGCCTATTTATCAATTGTTGACACTTTGGACCCTTATATTCACATAGTTTCACTGTTTGTCAACTTTAGTCCCTCTAAAGTATGTTTTCACGTATTCAAAGCCCATGACACGTATCAGTACATTATTGGACGTAAATTTTCGAGGTGTTACATCCTCACCCCCTTAAAAGAAATCTCGACCCCGAGATTTACTGAAACAAATGAGGGTATTTTTCTTTCATCGTGGATTCTACCTCCCATGTGTATTCGGGACCTCTACGGGCATCCCATTTGACCTTAACAATAGGTACATGCTTCCTTCGAAGCTTCTTTACCTGTCGATCTTCAATCAACAATGGCTTTTCCACAAATTTCAAGCTTTCATCTATATGTACATCCGTATGCGGTATAACCAGTGATTCATCAGCGAAACACTTCTTCAAATTACAGATGTGGAACACATTATGGATAGCGCTAAGTTCTTCAGGCAAGTTTAACTTATAAGCAACTGACCCGACACGTTCGATAACCTCGAAAGGTCCTATGTATCTCGGGCTTAGCTTGTCTTTCTTACCAAATCGCATCACCCCTTTCCAGGGTGATACTTTAAGCAACACCTTATCACCCACTTCGAAGTGAAAAGCCTTACGCTTTGGATCCGCATAACTTTTCTGCCTATCCCTGGCAGCTTTCAGGCGATCGCGAATCTGGGCAATCTTGTCCGTTGTTTCAAAAACCAAATCTGGTCTTGACAATTGAACGTCTCCTACTTCCGCCCAACAAATAGGTGTTCTGCATTTTCTACCATATAATGCCTCAAAGGGCGCAGCCTTAATACTAGTATGGTAGCTATTGTTATAGGAGAACTCGACTAATGGCAGATGCTTATCCCAACTGCCACCTAAATCAATCACACATGCACGAATCATGTCTTCCAATGTTTGAATAGTACGCTCACTCTGACCGTCAGTCTGAGGATGATAAGCCGTACTAAAATTTAAACGAGTGCCCAAAGATTGTTGGAAACTTTTCCAAAAATGTGACGTGTATCTAGTATCTCTATCAGAGATAATAGACACAGGTATACCATGCAGAGCTACAATCTTATCTACGTATAACTGGGCTAACATATCTGAGCTGTAAGTTTCCTTAATGGGTAGGAAATGTGCTGACTTCGTCAGTCTATCCACTATGACCCATATAGTATCATTTCCCTTTCTCATCTTTGGCAACTTGGTGATGAAATCCATTATCACCATCTCCCACTTCCATGTGGGAATTTCAGGTTGTTGTAACAAACCTGACGGCTTCTGATGCTCAGCTTTGACTTGCGCACAAGTCAAACATTTAGCTACATAGGCAGCTACAGACTTTTTCAAACCAATCCACTAGTAGTTTGCCTTTAGATCCTGGTACATCTTATCAGCTCCAGGATGAACAGAATATTTGGAACTGTGGGCTTCCTGGAGGAAAACATCTCGAAGTCCTCCATAAACTGGAACCCATATTCGTCCATTCAATCTTAGCATTCCGTCCTTGTCATGGGATAACTGCTCCTCAGTTACTCCTAGTTTTTCTTCAGGATAGTTAGCTTCCAGCACAGCTTCCTTCTGTGCAGCTAACACCCTTTCGTTCAAACTATTCCTTATTTCGATGCGCTTGGCATTGATTCTTATCGGCTTCACTCTTTCTTTTCTGCTTAGGGCGTCAGCAACTACATTTGCCTTGCCTGGATGGTATTTTATCTCACAATCATAATCGTTTAGAGTTTCCATCCATCGTCTTTGTCGCATGTTCAAGTCCTTCTAATTGAACAAATGTTGAAGGCTCTTGTGATCTGAATAGATCACACACTTGGTTCCATATAAGTAATGCCTCCATAGCTTTAATGCAAATACAACGGCACCCAGTTCCAAGTCGTGGGTGGTGTAGTTCTTCTCGTGCACCTTTAGGTGTCGTGAAGCGTAGGCAATAACCCTGCCTTTCTGCATGAGTACACAGCCCATACCAGTGTGTGATGCGTCACAATACACCACAAATTCTTCTATACCATTGGGCAATGTTAACACTGGTGCATTGCTCAACTTTTTCTTCAAAATGTCAAAGGATTCCTGCTGCTTAGGGCCCCAATCAAACTTAACTTTCTTACGTGTCAACGAAGTTAGGGGCGCAGCAATCCTTGAAAAGTTTTCGATAAAACGCCTATAATATCCTGCTAAACCCAGGAAGCTACGAATCTCAGTAGGTGTCTTCGGCTCTTGCCAATTCATCACTGCTTCTACCTTAGCGGGATCCACTTGGATACCACGCTCACTTACCACATGTCCAAGGAATTGGACTTCTCGAAGCCAAAATTCGCACTTCGAAAATTTGGCGTAGAGTTTCTCTTGGTGAAGAAGTTTGAGAATACAACGAAGGTGTTTCTCGTGGTCAGCTTGGTTCTTCGAATAAATAAGGATGTCGTCAATAAAGACTATGACGAATTTGTCCAAGTAAGGCTTGCAGACGCGATTCATGAGATCCATGAATGCGGCCGGTGCATTAGTGAGTCCAAAAGGCATCACTAGGAACTCGTAATGTCCAAAACGAGTCCTAAACGCTGTCTTGTGCACATCTTCATCTTTAACCTTCAACTGATGATAGCCTGACCTCAAATCGATCTTAGAAAAGTAGCTTGCTCCTTGTAACTGATCGAACAGATCGTCGATCCTGGGCAAAGGATACCTATTCTTGATAGTGACTTTATTAAGCTCACGGTAATCGATGCACAGACGCATCGATCCATCCTTCTTCTTGACAAACAAGATCGGCGCTCCCCAAGGAGACGAACTAGGTCTAATAAAACCTTTGGCTAGCAGATCATCTAATTGCGTCCTTAACTCCTTCATCTCCGTTGGTGCTAACCTATAAGGCGCTCTTGCTACAGGTGCTGCACCCGGGATGATGTCAATTCGGAATTCCACTTGCCTATCTGGTGGTAAGCCAGGTAGTTCTTCGGGAAAAACTTTAGGATATTCTGAAATGACAGGGATGTCTTCAATCTTAGGCATTGGCTCGTCTATAGTAACTTGTGCCATATAAATGACACAACCCTTCTGCAGACATCTGGATGCCTTGAGCATAGACACTTGCTCAGGCAATCCATGCTGGGTATCTCCTTGGATGGTGAGTGACTCACCAGACGGAGTTTTGACTACCACTTGCTTTCTGTTGCACACAATCTGGGCTTGGTTATGCGATAACCAATCCATGCCTATCACTATGTCAAAGCCGGCTAGCTTAAAGGGAAGTAAGGACAAAGGAAAAGAGTGATTCCTAATGGATATAACACATCCATCTAAAACAGTCGAGGCAGTCCCTATGGTTCCATCAGCTAATTCCACCTCGTATTTCACACTTAAGGGTTTTACAGGTAATTTCAACAACTCACAAAACTTATTATCTACAAAAGACTTATCTGCTCCAGAATCAAACAATACTCTAGCAAAAACATCATTTACGAGAAAAGTACCTGTAATCACGTTGTCATCCTGAACAGCTTCCTTAGCGTCCATCTTGAAGACCCTCGCATTGGTCTTCTTCCCATCTTCGGTTTTCCTGGTGTTCTTTGGGCAATTAGACTTAATGTGCCCTTTTTCGTTGCAACCGTAACATGTTGCATCCTTCAGCTTCTTACACTCCAAAGTCTTATGATCCGTAGATTTGCAAATCCCACAGGATCTCGTGTGAGACTGGGATTTCGACTCAAATCGACACTTCCGAAAATGGTTCTTCTTGCAAGTTTTACATTTGGGCTTATCTCCCGATTGTTGCCCATCTCTCTTAGATCCCGGCCCTTTCTTGTGGTCGTCATTTCCTCGGTGTTTCTTACCTGATCTTCGTGAGGTATCGTCCTCATGCTTCCTTTTGTTCTCTTCTGAATTCCTGAGTGCTCTCAACCTGACTACGTCCAAGGTAAGAGAGAGAGATAGATCAGCTGTCGATCTGAAGGTAGCAGGCCTTGATGCCTTAACACTTGCTTTAATCTCTGGGGCTAAACCCCCGATGAAGCGAGCAATCCTCTTAGGCTCTGGGGTTACCAAGTATGGAACCAACCTAGATAGGGTATTAAAAGTGGTGAGGTATGCCTGGCAGTCTAAATTCTTCATCACTAAAGATAGGAAGTCTGACTCAATTCTCTCAACTTCGTGCTGCAGGCAATAATTATCTTTAATAAGAGCAATGAACTGATCCCATGACAAGTTGTAAAGTGGGATCTTTCCAGCAGCTTGTATGAGAGACTTCCACCACGCCAATGCCTCTCCTTTGAACGATTGGGATACATATTTCACTACGTCCCTTTCAGCACAACCGCTGATGTCCACAACCGTATCCATTTCGTCCAACCAGGTCATGCAGTCAACCGCTCCCTTCTCCCCAGTAAAGTCCCGGGGTTTACAAGAGACGAAGTATTTGTATGTACAGGACTTATCACGCGGTTCCTGTTTATGCTTGACCTTCCTGGACGGGACACTGTGTTGGTTCGAGGAGTGACGTTCATCATCATCCTTCTTTGGCTTATCCTTCTTGGGTACATCTTTCTTAGAGGGCGGTTTGCTATGTGCCTCCGAGTGAACTTTGGGTTTGGAATGTGGCGCGGATCGGGTCCTACTTCGGGTCCCGCTCGATTCACTATACTGTCTATTTAGTGCTTCGATAACAGCATCATTCACTAATGCTTTCAACTCCGCACCAGTTACTAATATCTTAGCATTTTCAGGGTTTTCTGCTGGACGACTGTTTAGTTCTTCAGACTTAGCCATGTAGTTTTAAGTGCTACATAAAAATAAGGACAAGGTCTATTTAGAAGCCTAAACAGTATTATCGTTCTTGACGATCTATTAACCATGGTAAATAAAAGCCATATTAGTTAATTTGTTAAGCAATTTCATTCAGGACTTTGTATTAGTAACTTAATCATAGAATGAAATAAAATATTGGCACAACAGGCCTAGTCACGTAGACAAATTTTTTTTTCTAAATTACAAATTTAGATCTTATAGGATTAAAGTTTGAATAAATAAGACAAATCAATCATTTTCTTGGCAGGGAGTTTATAAACTACGGCTGCCTTTTGTTTTATATGACACTAATTATAACCCGTAGGCATTATGTCACAACCAAAAATATATAAAAATATAAACTTGGATAATTTATTAAAAGGGTGACATGTGTGATTTTACGGATCACACTAGCCAAGAATGTTAACATGTTTACAGATGTTAATAGAGAATTGAATCTTTTAAACAGGTTCTACCATATTGGCTAAATTTATGACAAAATAACAGCTAGGTTTTACCTTTTTAAGATTCTTATTATTATAAAAAATGGTAAATCAAAATATGTTATTTTTCATTTATTCACATATTATATTCATGCACAATTTATAAATGAAAAACTTAAATTAACCATTCCAAACAAAAATTAAACTAGTACGAGTTTGCCCTAAACGGGACTTTTACATAAACAACATGCCCACGCAGGGGCCAACTAACAAAACAAACCCACGCAGGGGTCAAAATAGAAAAACATGCCCACGCAGGGGCAGAATAGAAGGAAATACCCACGCAGGGGTAGAGTACAGAAATAAATGTCCTCGCAGGGACATGAGTACAACTAAAATAAATAAACCAACAAAGGATTTTAGTGATCCTTCTTGCTTTTACCCTTGATCAAATCCACCATCTTCTTGAACATCCCCCGGTTATGCCTCCGATCATGCCACAACTCATGCCGCATCTCTTGACGCACCTCTTGTATCTCATGAAGGATTTCTTGCATTTGGGGCGGTGACATCGCCGGCGCCTGAGGTGGTTGCTGATAATGCGGAGGTTGTGGAGGCTGTGATTGCTGATACCCATATGGTGGGTATCCATAGGTCGATTGTCCCGTATTCCAGGGACCTCCATAAGGACCTTCCGGTCGGGGAACGTTGAAGCTTGAAGCTAACCAGTAGGGATCCTCTGCAAAGTTGTAACCTGTGTGGATCTGCTGCTCAAAGGGATTGTATGCTGCAGCACCAGTGTAAGTGGGAATTGGGTCTCCAAAACCCAATGGTGGCTGTGGCGCAACTGGCGCAGTGTTCACCTCTGAGATGGGGTGTGAAGATTCTCCCGTCTCCGGTTCTTCGTGGACAGGCGAGTACCGGCTATTGCTTGAATATGGAGGGGTGCTGATGCGTATTCCCCCTCGTGCGGATATTCGCACGGTAGTTCTCCTTCGCCTCGGGGGCGAGGGAGGCTGAAGCCGAGGTGGTGCTGCCGGCGGAGTGACCGCGACTAGTCGGGAATCCTCGGAAGGATTCTGCTGTTGCTGATGTAGCTGATGCAGGGGAGAGTTGGGCTGAAGCTGGTGCAGGGGAGAGTGGTGTGGCTGGTGCAAGGGAGAGCTATGGTATGACTGGTGCAGGGGAGAGTTATGATAACTGGGAGTAAATACCCAGTCATATTGCTTGAATTTCTCCTCAAAGCTATCGGGACCATTGTATGGTGATCCCACAAAAGGTGACCCATCAGAAATTTCGATGGGGTGGTTCGGAGTTCCGGATGGTGGCATTGAAGGATCGGTATCTTCATCGATGTCCATCGGGTTGCCACCAGAGAAGTGGTCTTCGGGTCCAAGTGGGTTAAAACCCACTGCTGCTCCTATGTAGTCGTCAGGGTTGAACAAGCCCTGGAAAACAGGTGATGGTTGGTCAAAAGGTGATTGGTGTCCTTGGAGGGGTATGAAGGACTGGTGAGAGTTATGGGGCTCATTCTCAGAATGAGGCCCAAAGGAATATGGGATTGAAGGTGAGGTACTCAGTGAAACTGAGCGCCTAGCAGGTTCAATAAAGGACCTCCAAAGATCCTGAGCATCTGTGTTGTGGGGGTCCGAAGGTGTTCGCCGGTGTGATGGTCCGGCCTCGTGGTCGTTTGGGGCTACATGTGCTCCTTGTCCCCTTCCTCTTCCTCTCATACGTGGCGGCATTTTGTGAACCTGTCAAAAACAACAAGTGATACAACACAAAAATATAAAAGACAAAGTTAGAAATAAAACCAAAAATTTGGAAAATTCCTAAGTTCTTTGTCTAGACTCGAGAATCAAGGATTGTGCAATTGTGTAACTGAGATTAAACACAAAAGGTTAGTGTTTAATTCACTCAGAGTTGTCTCTGATACCAACCTGTCACACCCCTATTTTCCACGTGTCACCGGTGGGCCCGGTAGGGAGTATAGTGACGTAGTTGGTATCATCATAGACAAACAACACAATATATAAATGCACAGCGGAAGCAAAGATAGATTCATTTCAACTTTAATAAAGTGTAATATCAAATATCACAAATAGTTGAAACGGATCCACAGGCGGATCAAAATAAAATAAGATATTGTTCAACAGCTTTATTGTCATCCAAGTTTGCGAGACTTATTGTGGACGCTCTAGAAGACCGCCAGCCTAGTACGAGTAGTACCTGCACTTAATCTTTTTGGAAAAATACGTCAGTTTACACTGGTAAATACAATTTAACTGACTCATTTTGAAAAGAGCTGAAAATTTATTTGAATGCACGTGGCACAAAACATTTTATAACTTGGGATAATTATGCAACATAATCTTGTGAACGAATTACATGTTACTTGTGCGTTCAGTAGCCCGGATCTTGTCCGGGTTAAAGATCAATAGACACACCACATTATAGAGTTATACACTGACAGGTGTACGCCTACACCTCGTGCTCAGGTCGTGGCCATCTCGTAAGATGATGCCAAGGATATCCGGGACATGGTCATTAACCCCCCCAAAGGCTTTAAGTGAACAAGACTGTTTAAACGAGCCAATCAAATTATTCAATTAACCACCCAAAGATGTAAGATTTGATGCTCGATCAAGCGGTATTCTATATACCGTAACCCAAGCCCGTATAGGGAAAATAAGTTAAAAGTATTTACCTGAGTAAAGTATAATTCTCAATAAGAAAAATGCAAGTAGCTTTTACCGGTGCTCCTAATCTGGAACGAAGGTTTATAATAACCTATTAGATTTCTAACGGGTCTTTATTTAAGCTTAAGCTTAGACCGGTTAGCTTTAAGGACGAAACGGTTCAAACGCACGATTAAGCGAAGACCGGATAGAATGTGATTTAGACCCGACAAGTTTGAATACTTGTATAATATGGGTATACTAAATACATTCTGGATTTTGAGACAAAAATGATAATGTTTGACCCGTCTCGGTCAATTTATGCAAACTAGTTACATAAACCGAACCGAACGCGAAAAGAGCGTTACGGTAACCGTAAGAGTCATATGCAAGTTCCCTGAGGTAATATGGCTTAAATATGTTATAACATCAGTAAGATATCTCCTATTATGCCCAAAACGGATTTAAACACAAATTATACCTCATAAGGGCATTTTGGTCATTTAAAAGATTATAAAAGAGTTTATTTGTAAATCTGAGTTACAGGTCTGGTTTATATAGTAAATATACTTAATTTAACATATTATAACAGTAGGGTATGACCCATATATGAAATTTATCATTTAAAACCAAACTATGCACCTTAGGGGTATTTTGGTAATTTCACAAGGGCTAAAAATGTCAAAATTGGAAACCTGAGTTTATAAACTTGTACTTACTGTTATTATATAAAAATACGCTAAAAACATCAGTAGGTATCAATCTTATATGTCTAATATGGTTACAGTGCATACTATGCGATAAAAACGCTTAAAAAGGCGATTTGGAGCCATTTCCGGGTTTTTAAAGGAAAGCTGATATTTTTAAAATTCCAGAAGGCTAAAAATATTTTATTTAACAAATAAAATCAGTAGAAAAAGGTTTGGGGTCAAAAGGATTTGTAAAAACTCATTTTATGGCTTAAAAGGGCAAAATCGGTATTTACCGAATTAAACTTAGAGACCTATGTTAAGATCAGCCAAAAATTAAATAAAAATCTTTAAAAATCCCAAAATATTATATAACATCAGTGGGTAAAAAGTTTGATATCAAAAAGTGGGTTTAAATGGGTTCTATGTTAATTACGCCGTTTAAGTAACATAAAGCTTTCAAATTACGATAATGAGCATAACTCTTAATCTAGACCTCAAACTGATATCAAATTTTTGGTGCAAGTTTATAAATTAGTAACAAATGTTTCTACTCTTTCACTTTTTCAAAAATCACGTTTTATAGTCAAAAGGGCATAATAGTCAACTTTTAAGCATTAATCGGAAACATGCATATGAATCGGATAAGTGTTGAACCAAGTTGTAAAATCTCAGAGAATTATACTTATATGAAAATTGGTCCAAAATAAGCTCTAAGGCAGATCTCAAACATGCATGAACGGATCAGAACTGAAAGTCAAAGAAAAAGTCAATTTATGCGACTTTCGGTTCCGATTCGGGTTTAAACTGAAAATTGTCGAGATGAACATGTTGAGACATGTTCTTACATTAATTACCAAGTTATTTTAATGACCAAACAGGTTGCATGTACCCTACATTGCTAATCATGCTTAAATTTGCAAATACACATTCTGTTGACTTTTTGAAACAAGCTTTGACTCGACAATTATCATACTTAGAGTGGGAATCTGAAAATACCCTTTTGAGGGTTTGTTACCCACATAAATACCAACTTGTAGGTACTTTCAATTTGAGAAAAGACTGAGCAATTTTCGTTTAATCACCAAGTCAAACTTAAATTACGATGGATTGACTTTCGGTTAATATACTAAGCTAGAACGAATTTGAGAAGGTTATGAACACTTACAATAGTCCTAATAATGCTTAGAGATCACTAGTAAGTTGTCTTGACGTCTAGAGAGCTCCAGAGATGATCTTGTGAATTTTTGAACATGCAAGTGTTGAAGGTTGCAAGCTTCAAGTCCCTTTTATCACAATTTTGATCTGATTATAGGCTGCCACAAAGGTCTAGGAGTGTTATAAGAAGAGGACAAGTGCCCCTAAATGCATGTAAACCCATTGGAGAGCCCCAGGTATCGACAACAGCTGGAAACAACTCGAAACAGAGCTGATAACTGACATCTGTGCGACATTCTGCGCTGGCAGGTCGCTCGCGTGGCGCGAGACCCCCCTCGCGTGGCGCGAACAAGCGCAGATCAAGTTACAAGTTTCCTTTGCTTTGCATTTCGTCCTTGGTCCTTAGATACGTGGTTTTGGCTATTTATCTTGCTCATTAGACCCTCAAATCTGATCTTTAAGGACCTTGGGACATTTACAAACATGGTAAAGTCCTTGGTTAACTTTGTGCTTACCCGAAAAGTCACGAAATTCAACGTTAACGCATTTAACCCTTCGTGCACGGTTTTGATCATAACTTTCTCATACGATAACGAAACTTGATGAAATTTTTACCACATATTCTAGTGAGTATATTTTACCATCACAAAGCTTCGGGTTTGCCAAAAGATCACTCAGAGGTATACTTTCAACATGTTGACACTTTTAGCCCCTGTAGTTTGTAATTCCTCACTTTCTTTCATTTTCCGCTTTGTATGATCCATGATCTAATCGTTTAAGATTATAAACACCATGTAGGGTTATTG